>JASDQU010503588.1:13253-25106 GCA_032191745.1 Picea mariana
GCCCAATGGGCGGAAGCACCTGGTCACGAGATATTCTAGATTCTTGACAAATCATAGGGGGTTATCATCCCATAGTTGGAGCCTATTGTTGAGGTCATTTCCCACTTCCAAAATTTCCCTCCCCTTTTCTATTTTCCCAAATTCTTTTCTCCCTTTCTTTTCCCTCTTCTATACTTACCCATTTTTTTTTTTCATTTTCTTTTGTCCCTTCTACTTTCCCCTTCTAGTTCTATACTTAGTTGTTTTTTTTCAGAACGACGGGTTCTCAGGTTGTCATACTTAGGAATCATCACCTCCATCCATAACCTCACATCACGAGTCTAACCAACCAACGTGTTGTTCCATACTTAGTCTATTTTACGATTACGGGGTCCTGGGTTGGCGGGGTCGAACTCTCATACCCCATGTTCCATGATATACATTTTTCATCCAAAAGTTCTGTGATCTACATTTTGACCCTCAGACTCCCCAAAATTCCAACTCTCATTCCTCCTATGATGAGTCCGACCGACTGCTGTGATGTTCTATACTTAGCTGATTTTGAACCTTCTTGATATCATGGGATCACGGGTTCCCATGTTCCTGGGTTTACAAAAGTATCAAATCCTATTTTTCTCTTGTTCATCCCCACCACCCTCATGCTCTTCCCAATGTGCATTTACTATGGTTTGAATGCCAACAAATCATCATGTAGGTTTGTAAAGATTGTCATTAATAAGCGAAGGGCTCAAGCAGATATCCTATTAAAACACATTAAACCAGGATTTACGGAGGATTATATTATCCCTCTCAAGCATTCATTTTAAACATTATCTGAAGAAAAGGAACGTTCTCGTCAAATTATGACAACAACTTGACAACACCTCTATGGAGATACATTGAATATTTTCTGGCATGAGGACTAGAGTTATCAATGGTCCAGAGTATATTCCTACTACTCATCCCCTTCTTCTCAGAAGGAAGTAATCTGGACGTTTAGAATTGCGCGCCCAGGTTGTGTCCCTGAAGTCTTTGACTGTAAGGAGTTGGTCACCTAGTGCATCGAGAGATATATTCCAAGCCAACGAATCATTCAGTTGTGGAAAAATTCCCATATCTCTCTGTCGCCTCAGGTATTTCATAATATTTTGATACTATTGATTAAGGTTGGTTGTCATTGATGTCAACCCTTGAAGAAAGTTCGGTAGCGAATTCCGGTAGCACAAAGGTTTGGGTAATGGACCCAAGGTTGTTTCATGAATAATGGTATGAATTTTAATATATTTGAAGGTAATACTATTCTATATGGATAGCACATGCCATTCCATTTCTATGGGTATGTGGAATGTTACATAACTCCTCACGGTTAGAGAGTTATGGCCATGAGAAGTTGGAGAACCCAGGTTTAGGTAATGGACTCAAGTTTGTTTGATGGATAATGGTATGCGTTTTGATATATTTGCAAGTAAGACTATTCTATATGGATAGTAAATGTCATTCCATTTTTGGTGGTATGTGGAACGTCACCTAACTCCTCACGGTTTGAGAGTTATGGCCTTACGAAGTTGGAGGACCCTCATATGTCATCTAGAAGCCCCAAAAGGTCAAAGTAGTCAAAGTGGTTTAAGATATTTTAGAAGGTAAATAATAAAGTGAAGTGATGAATGTACTATAATTCAAAGTCAATAAAAAATAAATTATTTAAATAATAAATTTAATGGAGAAATTAGAAGTGGGTTAACCCTAAAATAAGGAAAATGGGCAAAGTGACCTAGAAGAGCTTCTAAGGAAGCTACTTGGAGAGTATAAATAAGAGGCAAGGATCTCTCATTTTATATCACACTTGAGAATATTGAATATATATAGGTGACTAAGGTAACCAAATGATATCTAATCCGGATTTCAGATAGAAGGTGAAGAAAAGAAAGCCAAAATTCAAGGGAGGACAAATTATTTTGATGATGCTTTCTAAGGTATGTTATTTACAGGTCATCACACCATTTTAGCAATAATTTTGTGTCTAGAATGATTCAGACTGTGAAATTGATAGGAAATTAAAGAAACATATCCAAGTGTCTATGGTGCAAATTTCAACATGTGGATCATTGTAGTTTTGGAATTACACTCCGTGGAAAATAGGGTTTGTGGCTAGTCCTGAAACTAGTCTAAAACAAGTTTTCGGGTAAAAACGTCATAACTTCTTCATAACATATCCAAATTCAGTAATACCAAATTTTTTGGTCATGTTATAGTATTTATTATTCTGTGTAACATTTTCAGATCGATTCAACAAATATTCCATGTGGGGCACGCTCTACAAGGTCTCTCTCTAGAATAAGTCAAAATTTAGCAAGGTATGCCATTTTTGCTATAAATCATTTTCTGAGAGGTTCCAAGTAGTGAAACATGGAGGAATTGCATAAAACACACTGAAGAACATTGTGTACTATTTTCATATCTTTATTCATTACATGTACATAGTTATTATTATTTCAAGTTAGGGTTGTTGACTAATCCAAAACTAGTCATGTTAGACTAAAGAAAAGTTTGATGAAAATGCTATTCTCTTGTTGTGAAAGTTAAGGAAGGTTTGCAGGTATGTGATCATATACACTGGGTCTATTATAGAGTTACAAATCATATTTGGATGATGAAATTGATGAGGGATTTTGGTTAAGGTACATGTTGGGTACATGGTTGAGACAAGTAGTTGATGAGTTGGCAGATGCATGAGGTGCATACTTGATGATGTTGGTACATATTGATGTGTCCTAGTTGATGAGTAGTTGACACATGATTAGTACATACTTGGTACATGGTTGGATGCACTTGTTTATGGTACGGGTTGATTATAGGTTGTTTGGTATAGGTTGGTGCATGGTTAATGCACTTGTTTATGGTACATGTTGATTACAGGTTGAGGTACAGGTTGATGCATGGTTCAGGTTTATTGGTACATGTTTACAATGATATATCTCACAATGATAGTGTGACAATGTTTCTATCATTCTACTTCTACTTCAGGGCGGTTGGACGGGGAAAGGACAAGTGGTTGTAGCCACCTTCCGATTGTAGCCGGAGAACATAGGGGGTTGTAGCCTCCTTCTGGTTGTAGCCAGATAATATGGGATTTGGAGCTTCCCTCAGGTTGTAGCCTGAGAAACAAGGGGGTTGGAGCCTCCTTCCAGTTGCAGTTGGAAAACAAAAGAATTTGGTTCTTCCAATGAATGTAATTCTTCAAGACATATAAGAAAAAACATTCTCTGGTTTTCTCCCGCTTTGGGTTTCCACGTAAAACACTGGTGTACTGTGTATGTGTATAATTGTTCATTTTTTCATTGCTTATTTATTCTGCAGTTATTGGATGATAATGCTACATTGATATAACACTTGGATTATATGGTTAAAAATGATTAAATTTCTCTATTACTGATTCACCCCCCCTCTCAGTAATCCAACAATTGGCATCTGAGCAGGTTCCTTTAGAAATCAGTTTAACCACTGAAAGGTAGATCATGGAGAGAAACAACTTGTATAAAAATGTAATACCACAGTTCAATGGACAAAAGTATGCATTTTGGAGCATAAGGATGAAAACATATATACATGCACATGGATTTGATATTTGGCAATCAATTGTAGATGGATACACAACACCAACAGTTCCGTCAAGAAATGAAAAAGCAGTGAAACTCGGCCAGAATAAATCCAAAGAAAAAAATGAACTTCTAAATGGTCTTAGTCACCAAAGTTGCACATTGTAAATCCACTAAAAAGATTTGGGACAAACTTCAAAATATTTATGAAGGAGATTCAAAAGTCATAGTAGCAAAGCTTCAAACTTACAGAGGTCAGTTCGAACAACTTAAGATAAAGGAAGATGAGAATATTGCAGCTTACTTTTTACGAGTTGATGAAATAGTAAATACAATCATAGGATTGGGAGAAGAAATCAAAGAATCTGTAATTGTTCAAAAAGTACTAAGATCTCTTCCTATGAGATTTGACCCTAAGATATCAACACTAGAAGAAATATTAGATCTAAACTCAATAAGCATGGATGAATTGCATGGAATCTTCACAACATATGAAATGAGAACTAAACAGGAAAATCCAGATATAAAAGAAGTAGCCTTCAAAGCATCCAAAAAGTCAAAGCAAAATGAAAGGCAAAAAGAATAACATAGCAACAACAATGACGTCTCGGAAGATGTTGCAGAAGTGGCCAACTTTGTCAAAAGACTAAACAAGGGAACCAACGGTAGGTATATAGGTAAAATTTCTTTAATTTGTTTTAATTGTGATGGTATTGGTCATTTTGATAACAAATGTCCTTATAAGAAAAAGAGAAATGATGAAGGTTACTCAAAAGACAAACAAACATATAAAGGAAAAAAAACCACAAGCTTATGCACCAAAGAAGACATCTCATCATCAGATGATGATGAAGTAAGTGATAGTAAGACATAAAGAGTTCTATTCATGGCATTAGAAGACTCTGCTAAAGAAGACTCCGAAGAAGAATATGAAGAAGACAAACAAGAATATGAAGAAGTCAAAGAAGAATATGAAGAAGTCAAAGAAGAAATTGAAGAGACATGAGTTGACTACCGAGAGGAATTAATGTGTTCCATAGAAGTTATCAGAAGAGAAAAGAAGAAAAACAATAAACTACAAGCAGAACTACACAAGAAAGAAGACACTAAAGAACTAGAACAAATGATCATAAATTTGAAGGTTCAAATAGAAGAAGATAAAATAATTGAAGAAGCACTCAAAGAACAACTAGAATAAAAAGACAAGATCATTGGAAATTTGGAAGCAGAGATTGTCACATTAAGAAAGGATCTTCAAGTTTGGACTTGGATATAATTAGACAGAAAAATGATCAAGCTCCAAAACAACAGAGCAAGAAACATATCCAAATTTTTTTGCAGAAACAATCAATGGGGATATGAAGATCTACAAGGAAGATTACAGGAACACTCCTCCACCGAGAATATTTATATTTCAGAATCAACAACCGATAGATAGGCCTCAAGAAGAAGAATAATTCATAAGAGTACCTCCTTTAAGAATATCTTCAACTCCCAGGTATCAAACTATTGTTTTTGGTTTGTGTTATGCATCTAATAATTTTGGACAGAAAGATGTGAATTGCAGAGCTAACAACAGGAACAAAAACAACTTTGAAAGTCATACACAAAGGGGTTATCCAAGAAGGCCTAGTGAAACATAGAGAAGAAGTTACATCAGGTTTGAATCTTTGAGCACTGAAGTGGAATGTTAGAAATGTAACAATTTTGGACACATGGCCAAAGATTGTAGAATGACAGTCCCTCCTAGAGAACCACAACAAAATAACAACAGTCACAGATAGGAACCTCAGAAAAGGACATGGATAAGAAATAAGGATCAATATAGCAATGAAGAATCCACACTTGCTCTACAAGCTAAGCAGAAGAAACATGGTTGGTATGTTGACAATGGGTGTTAAAAACACATGACAGGTGATAAGGACAAGTTTCTTACATTACGAAAGGAAATAGATGGATCGGGCTCCTTCGGAAATGATGATTCAACCAAAATCATTGGAAAAGACACAATCATAATTGGGAACAAGCATACAAAGGCATAAAGTGTTATACTAGTATAAGATATGAAACATAATATTCTAAGTGTGAGTCAAATGCATGACCAAGGTCATAAAGTTACTTTCGATTCACAAAAGTGCGAGATAAGAAAAGAAGGTCCGTGAAAATTGATTGCTACAGCTGTGAGAACTTCAAGAAACATATATGTGTTAAGTGAAATTGGAAATGAAAAGTGTTGTCTAGGAAAGGAAGATGAAATTTGGCTATAGCACAGAAGAATGGGCCACATACATTTGATAACCTTGTCAAAGTCAATAAAAGAGAAGCAGTCAGAGAAATGCTTTAGATCACAAAACCAACCAACACTTTATGCAAGCATTGTCAACAAGGAAAGCAAACAAAGACCAGGTTCAAATCGAAGGAATATTCAACGACAAGACCACTGTGAATTGTGCATACTAATCTAGTTGGACCAACTACAACAAAGGGCTTAAAAGGTGAGAAATACTTTACGTTATTAGTTGGTGATTATACAAGAATGACTGCAGTTTGCTTTCTCAAGACTAAGTTAGAAGCTTTTGAAAACTTCAAGATCTACAAGGAAATGGTTGAAAATGAAATTGATTCAAAAATCAAATGCTTGAGATTTGATAATGGAGGAGAGTTCACTTCAAAGGAATTTATGGACTACTCCAGCAGTCATGGAATAAAAAGGCAATTCTCCATTTCTAGGACACCTCAACATAAAAGAGTTGTTGAAAGAAAGAATAAGATAGTACATGAAATGGCTCGAACAATGCTAATGGATTCCAAATTGACAGATATTTTTTGGACACAGGCAATGAATACAACAATTCACATTCAAAACAAACTAATGCTTAGAAACAACATTGAAAAAAATCCTTACGAGCTATGGAAAGTAAGACCAACAAATGTAAAGAAATTTAGAGTTTTTGGAAGAAAATGCTACATCAAAAGAGAAGATGGAAGAATGGGAAATTTTGACTCTCATGTGGACAAATGATTACTTTTTGGTTACTCAAGTACAAGAAAAACATACAAGTGTTACAACCTGATATTGAACAAAGTGGTGGAAAGCATCAACGTAACAATTGATGAAACAAGTAGATAATAATTAAAGGAAGAAGAAAATGAATCAATGGAAAAAATTTACAAAGAAGAAACAAAAGATGAAAAAGAAGGGGAAGACGAAGAGGATCTGACAGAAACAAAAAAGAAAGTTCAACAAGTAACTCCAAAAACACCTAGCAGACAAGTACAAAAGAATCATCATTTAGATCATATTATCAGAAACAAAGACGTAGGAGTTGAGACTAGATGAAGAATCCGTTCACCAGAACAAACACACGTAGCACTCACATCTACGATGAACCAACCTATTTTGAAGAGGCCAGCAAGGATGAATTTTGGAACAAGCCCATGGATGAAGAATTGGATCAAATAGAGAAAAATGACACTTGAGAATTGGTTCCAAGACCAAAGGATAAGAATGTGATCGACACAAAGTAGGTATACAGGAATATATTGAATGAATATGGATAGGTTACAAGGAACAAAGATAGAATGGTATGTAAAGGATATGGATAGGTTGAAGGAATTGACTTTGAGGAGAAATTTTCCCCTATTTCCAGAATGGAAGCAATCCGATTGATTTTATCTTATGCATGCTCCAAAAAAATTAAAGTGTATCAGATGGACGTAAAATCAACTTTTTTGAATGGGGAACTTGAAGAAGAAGTCTACATTGAACAACCAAAAGGATTTTAGTTGTTAGAGAATGCAGATTATGTGTGTAAATTAAAGAAGGCATTGTATGGTCTAAAGCAGGCTCCTAGAGCATGGTACTCTAGACTGGATAAATATCTACAACATGCATGGTTCAGAAAAGTAAGTGCAGACAACAACCTCTACATCAAGGTAAGTCAAGATAGTATTTTATTAATTGAAGTCTATGTTGATGATATTATTTTTGGTAGTGATGATGGCAAGTTAAGCCAGAAATTTGCAAAGGATATGCAAAATGAATTTGGAATGTCATTACTTGGAGAACTATCCTTCTTTCTGGGACTTTAGATAAGTCAAAGCAACCAAGGAATTTTTATTTCTCAAACCAAGTATATCAGAGAAATGCTAAAGAGGTTCGGAATGGAATATTGCAAACCAGTTATCACTCCCATGCAAACCAATTGAAAGTTAAGAAAATATGATGATTCAAAGTCTACAAATGAGAGGAAATACAAGTCAATGATTGGTATCCTACTATATGTGACAACATCCAGACCATATGTAATGTAGGCATTTGGACAATTGGCACGATTTCAAGTAGCAACAAAGGAATCACATGTATTAGTAGTGAAGAGGATTTTCAGATATCTCAAAGGAACATAAGAGTTTGGATTATGGTTTCCAAAAGGAAAGGATCTATCACTTATTTCCTAGACAGATGAAGATTGGGAAGGTTTTATTGATGACCAACGAAGCACCAGTGGAGCAACGTTCTACTTGGGTGAGTGTTTAGTATCATGGCTAAGCAAGAAACAATCATCTGTATCTCTGTCTACAGCCAAGGCAAAGTATATTGCAGCAACAACATGTTGTACACAGACTCTATGGATGAAATAAACTTTGACAGATATACAGGTTGAGTATGATGAGCCCATTCCAATATATTGTGATAATACAAGCACCATCAGTATCTCAAAGAACTCGATGATGCACTCCAAGACGAAGCACATTCCAATCAAGTATCACTTCTATGGGAATAGGTTGCAGAAAAGAACATCAAAGTTGAGTATGTGGGCACAAAAGAACAAGTGGTAGACATCTTTACAAAACTGCTTCCATGGGAAGCCTTTGAGTATCTTCGCCAGAGACTCAGAGTTATTTCTACTTCAAAATTAATGCTTTTGAATGCTTATCTTATATGTCTTAGATGTACACTAGGAAGAACCATAAAGAGGACAATTCAGGTTGGGAGATCATACATTTTAGTTAGGGGGAGCATCCCTGGATGGAAAGATATTGTTGGCACAGGGGCAAACCCAGGGTTCAATGCTTCAACAATGCACCAAAAAAACTCTAACTACCAACCCTTTCAACAACACCTATGAAGCAGATGAAGTTTCACCTGAGCTAGAGGCAGGGGTGGTTGCAGGACTCAAGTGTCTACAACCTAGCTGGGACATAGATCTATGATCACAGTACTTAACAAAGAACTTAGAAGTTAACATTCATTAATATTTAACTCTTATCCACTCCGCAGGAGAAAACCCTAATTACAGAACAATGCAGTATTCAACAAGATCTAATACATCCAAGCACTTAGCATATAGAAATAGATCAGATCTAACATTCATTCACATCACTAAGCACTAAGATACTATATCATATGCATCTAACATATATAAAGATTCAACACTAAGAATAAATCACATCAATCACACAAAGGAATCACAACACAGGATATATGTGGTTCACCCCCAGCGTGGGGCTACGTCCACAAAATCTTCTTCTCTTTATTATCTTCATTCAATGCATAGAGCCACAAGACCCACTCCGCATAGGATAGGAGATCTACGCACACCTTTCCAGATCCTCCTTCCCCAAGTTAGGTCACAACACAAAGACTTCTTCCACAGTCTGCACACCGGCTTCTTACAATCACTTGCACTTAGCTCTGCAAGTCTTAACACATAGTATTCACAAAGCCTCTAGCTTCGCAGTAAGACACAAGCATTCACTACTACTACTTTCTTACATCGCCTAGATATCTATTTATACATTGCAAATGGGGAATAAACATGGGTAAACCCATGGGCCGACATCCCATACTCATTACATAAACCCTAAACCCAAAAATTCCGTAAAAAGGGGTCGAGATCCCATGATCTCTGCTTCTCCTTGCGCTCCGCCTTCGATCAGCCTGTCAAAGTCCCAAAAATGGTCGAACATGACCAAGGATATCCAAAAATTGGTCAAGGGCCAACATGTCCCCATCACTCACCTGTGACTCATCCCGAGTCACTCATATCTAGGTAACTCAGCCTTGAAGGCCTTGAGCTTGGTTCGAGCTGCCTCAACTTGTTGCTTCACTAGAGCCTCCTTCTTAGTGAACTCCTGAAGAACCTTCTTCGTCATAAGTCCTTGCAAGCGTTGTTATACTATGGTGACCACTTGTTCTAGTTCTACACCTCGTCCTTCAATCTCCTCAAAAAGTGTGCAAGCTTCATCCTGCACTGACTGGAGCTTCTGAGTCACTTCCATGACTTTACTCTGGATGGCATGGACCTATTGCTAAACCATGTGCTATTCTTGGGACCTTTTCATCCTCTCGATTGTGGACAATGGATTCAACTATGCTTTCATTGTTTCTACCTACTGGTTTGCCTCCTGTAGCTGTGACTCCAGTGTCCTTAGTTCAGGGTCCTTTGCAAGGCACTCGTAAGTTTGTGCACTTAGATTGCTAAGATGTTTGAATTCTTAGGCCAATGCCTTGATTCTCTGGACTGTGCTCCAGGAAGTTTCTTCCCTTTGGTCTCGCACTTCCTGCAGAGTGTTTGGCACTACTTTTAATTCTATGTTGGCACAGGGGCAGACCTAGGGTTCAACGATTCAACAACGCACCAACTAAACCCTAACTATCGACCCTTTCGACAACACCTGTGAAGAAGATGAAGTCTCAGCCGAGGTAGAGGCAGGGGTGGTTGCATGACTCAAGTGTCTACAACCTAGCTAGGACACAGATCTGTGATCATAGTACTTAACAAAGCACTTAGAAGTTAACATTCATTAATATTTAACTCTTATCCACTTCACAGGAGAAAACCCTAATTATAGAACAACACATTATTCAACAAGATATAACACATCCAAGCACTTAGCATATATAAATAGATAATATCTAGCATTCATTCGCATCACTAAGCACTAAGATACTATATCAGATGCATCTAACATATATAAATATTCAACACTAAACATAAATCACATCAATCACACAAAGCAATCACAACATAGGATATACATGGTTCACCCCCAGCGTGGGGCTACGTCCACCAACTCTTCTTCTCTTTATTATCTTCATTCAATACAGATCCACAATACCCACTCCACATAGGACAAGAGATCTACATGCACCTCACCAGATCCTCCTTCCCAAGTTAGGTCACAACAAAAATCCTTCTTACACAGTCTGCACACTAGCTTCTTACAATCACTTTCACTTAGCTTTGCAAGTCTTAACACATAGTATGCACAAAGCCTCTAGCTCCGCACTAAGCCACAAGAATTCACTACTACTACTTTCTTACATTGCCTAGATATCTATTTATACATTGAAAATGGGGCGTAAACATGGGTAAACCCATGGGCCGACATCCTATACTCGTTACATAAACACTAAACCCACAAATTCCCTAAAAAGAGGTCAAGATCTCGTGATCTCCTCTTCGCCTTGCGCTCCATCTTTGATCAGCTTGTCGAAGTCCCAAAAATGGTCGAACATGACCAAGGATCTCCAAAACTTGGTCAAGGGCCAACATATACATTTTCCATTGATGACAAAGGGGGAAGAGATTTATCAAATGCAGAGCACAGAGGCATGACTCCAGGGGGAGAAATGGTCACAGAGATGCAGAGGACAGAGGAATGGTTCCAGGGGGGAGCATGAGTGATATGACTTTAGTATTGCATGAAATGATTTTAGTATTGCATCAGAGTGTTTCCATCAATTCCAAAGGGGGATGTTGTTGATTAAGGTTGGTTGTCATTGATGTCAACCCTTGAAGAAAGTCCAGTAGCACAAATGTTTGGGTAATGGACCCAAGGATGTTTCATGTATAATGGTATGAGTTTTAATATATTTGAAGGTAATACTATTATATATGGATAGTACGTGTCATTCCATTTCCAGTGGTATTTGGAACGTCACATAACTCCTCACGGTTAAAGAGTTATGGCCATGAGAGGTTGGAGAACCCAGGTTTGGGTAATGGACCCAAGTTTGTATGATGGATAATGGTATGAGTTTTGATATATTTTCAGGTAATACTATTCTATATGGATAGTACATTTCATGCCATTTCTGGTGGTATGTGGAATGTCACATAACTCCTCACGGTTTGAGAGTTATGGCCTTACGAAGTTGGAGGACCCTCATATGTCATCTAGAAGCCCCAAAAGGTCAAAGTAGTCAAAGTGGTTTAAGGGATTTTAGAAGGTAAATAATAAAGTGAAGTGATGAGTGTACTATAATTCAAAG
>JASDQU010503588.1:33461-48215 GCA_032191745.1 Picea mariana
AGGGTACCGACATTTTTGGGGGGGGGAAGAGGATTAGTGAGAAAAAGAATACGCTCTCTTGATGGTGACGTTTCCTCTTTAACCAGACGATTTCCATGGATGGAGTGAGGGGGTGACGATGAAGTCTTTGACGACCTCTGACTATTATGCATGGGGCCAGAGGTGTAAGAAGCAATGAGAGAAAACTAGGAGGGGGTAACTTTGTGATGCCTAGAAAGGACGTTGTAGTAGAAAGATCCTCTCATGGACTTCCCCCTTTCTCTTGGCATGGTGGAAAGAATGTAGAGGTTGTTTTGAGGTGGAGAAAAGAGGAAGAGCGGATGGGGTGTTGGAAAGTGCCTGGCAGAGCTCGAAAGAGTGGAAGAAAAGAAGTAAAAGCAAAGGGAGATGCAACAAATTCACCTATGAGGGACAAGGGGCAGGAGCGGAGTAGCAGAAGGATAAAGAGAGAATTTGCCTGAGAGATAAAGGGAGCAAACATAGTTGCAGAGGGAAAATGTGAGAAAATGCTCAGAAGAGCCAAGGAGCAGGAGAAAATGCAGAGGGGGAATGAATGAATTCACCAAGGTGATTTCCCTCTTAGTACACAGTGAATTGTAAGATAATCTAGCCATGAGAGTCGAGGTGACGGTTTCCCTAGGCCTAGTATGCCTGGTCTGGCTTACGCGAGGGGAAATTAACCTTGGAAGGTTGTCGAGACGCACTATCATTACTCTCTATTGGGTATGGGTCATTCTGCATTAATGGGCGGAGGGCTGGTGGTCAGGATTAATAACTCCCATGGCCGTCCCATTCCATCTGTCCTCTCACACTGACGAGGTGGCACCCCATTGGGGTTCAATCCTCCTTATCTAGGGGCATAAGTATTTGTGAAATTTCAAAGGAACCTAGATTCTATAGAATACATCTAGTGAAATTACATGAATTGAATAAATAATATCATTGAATTTAGCGTCAAAATTGTGATCAAGAGAGGTTGATTGAATGAAATATTGGCGAATTTTAGAAATAATA
This sequence comes from Picea mariana, assembly GCA_032191745.1. Taxonomy (NCBI): domain Eukaryota; kingdom Viridiplantae; phylum Streptophyta; class Pinopsida; order Pinales; family Pinaceae; genus Picea; species Picea mariana. Next base: position 34,476 of record JASDQU010503588.1, read on the forward strand.
CACATGGGTTCATGGGATAATTCCACCTTCATATATGTAATTTTTAATTTTTAATGGATAATATAACAAATATATCAAGAATAATAGAGAAAAGAGGCTAAACCATGGAAAATCTATAATATTAAAAAATTATCCATTGATTTTTTAAATCAATCAAAATTCACCCACGAACGAAATTTTTCCCTTAAATCAAATACACACAAAAATTAGACACTGCAAGTCACACATACTGGTGGTGGTAAATATAAATGAAATGACCACACAAATAACTACACAAGATATCAATTCAATTGCTAAAATCCTTCCCCAAAACAATGAATATGTAAATATTTTAATTGAGAGAAAAGCCCCAATCTAAATACTATGATTGTTTTATTAGTAAATCATCTATAATGGATGTATTGAAATACAAAATTCAAATGGAAAAATACTATTAGGATTTTTAAATTGAAATAGAGTAGATCAAATCTCTTCCATATATACTAACACGTGTCTCTAATAAACTGCATTACATAAACTTTGATATAAATGCCTATTTTTTACATTTCCTTAGAATTAATTTACAAAACCATGTGAATAAAGACAAGAATCAAGATGGCCATGAAGAAAAGTAATCAATCACATACATGGCCATATTAGATCCAATGATATATTGGATTTGCATTTAGACCAAAATCAGGATTACAACAACTGCCTAATGCTTAGAAGTATATTCAACTCGTTATCATTTCTATGGTAACAGATGTGATGTGTCAAATATGCAATAGAGAGACTAGACAAGAAAAGCATCGGGTCATAAATCACAGAGTGACATCAAATTGAAGAAAATCACTAACAATTGAAAGGTGGATTGCACATTATTCTCCATCTTTGAAGCAAATCCTTACAATAGGGAATTAGCTTTGTCATATTTGAATGTTTTTTCTCCTAGTGCTATCATGCTCCATGTAGAGAGGGTATAGTAAACAATAATATCATGCTCTATGTAAAGAGGGTATAGTAAACAACAATGAGATTGTTGTTATATATTCCTCCTATCCAACACTCAAGACAACACTATCCTACTGAAAAGGTTAGAATGAGGTCTTCCTTGCCTTACAACATCCTCATTGCTTGCATCTTTATTTAATTTTCAAAAGGATTCTTTAATATCTATGAGTAATTATGATCTAGTAACCTTACCGTATGCAGAATTAGAACTCCTTTCAAAATGTAAAGTAAAATACTTAGGTAATCCTTATACCCTTCAGTTTTGTCACTACAAAAACATTTCACTACAATGAAAGGAACTATGTTGAAATATGTCCATTACTTTTGTTAGTTATTTTTTAATCATTCGCTATTTTTTGAGATTTATAAGTTTAGAGAATTGTAGAAGAGTTTAAGTTAATTTCAGTTAGTTAAATAAATATCTAGAAGAGTTGAATTCTATTATTAGTAAACCGATATGTATTTATATCTTCCTTGAGAAGCAATGAATGCATCAAGATTTTAGAGTCACAACTTGTCTTGGGTTTCAAAGACAAGACATCCACGTTGTTCACTGAAGGAGCCACACAATCAAGGAATATCTATCATTGGAGTTGTCGTTGTCCAAACCCTATCCACTGGCATATTCCAGCCATGGTTTGAGGTTCAATTTTTTTTGTGGGATTTATGTGAAGAAGCCACGAGAGTTACATTCCAGAGAAGGGAATTTGTTAATATTATACTCTTCATTATTTAAAGTCATTATTTTAATTAAAAAATCATTGTTTTTGAAAATTCAAAGGTCTTTGATATTCTAATTATTTTAATTTTAAAGGAGACTCACGATATTTTATTTGTATTTTTTGGCATATGTGAATAAATAAAAAGAAGTGTTTTGGGTATCTTCATTAAAATAAGTTTTTGGGTTTTTATTCTTACAAGTGTGCAATAAAAGGTAAAAAAAACTTTGACTTTTCGTTTAGAGGCATTAAGGTATTTAAAAAAAACACATGGCTTCAAGTACTCGCCTTGCACAACCATAGATCCCAAATATCACAAGTGTGTAAGAAGTTTGGATTATGTACTCTTTTAAAAGATGCATTTTCCAATATAGTGCACATGGGATTGACCTTTTGTGGTGAATTTTATTGATCTGTATGAATTCTAAAGAAATTATTATGCACCGCCACCTCTTAGTTTTTTTTTTTTTTTTGTTAAAAATTATGATTTTTGGGTTATTAAGTTGAGAGTGACACATAAGATTTAACCTTATGATACAATGATTTAGATTACAAGGATCAAATCATAGAAAAAAAGAAGAATGATGTATAAGCATTATCTCTCATTCAACAAGGGTTGTATGAGAGATTTTTTCTCAAAATTGCAGCAGCAACCAGGTACAAAGATGCTTGGGATATTCTAGAGATGACATACAGTGAAAGGGGGAGAAACATCGATAAACATCAAGTTGTGTTACAGAGCATTGTAGTTTTTTTATTAAGTGACTATTGAAATAGAATAAGTAGAATAATTTGTGAAAGAAGCTAGTGAAGCAGAAGAAAATAAACAAGATATAGAGACTGCAAATTTCATGAACATTGTAGAGAAATTTGTTAAGGAAATTACAAAAGAAAAATGTAACTTTGTATGAGATGCATAGGATGAGCATGGTAAAGAAAGTGAAGCCCATTGTGTAGATACACATATGGGTGATGAAATTGAATTTGAAGATGAAAATGAAACTACCTTTGTAGCAGTAGAAAAATGTGNNCTTAAGGAGTGGATTGCAAATCCCAAGTATTATGGAGATGAAAGTGATTATGAGAAATTTTCCATAATTGCAATAGAAGAAGAACTCGATAAAGAGGCAACTATTAGAGTTGTTGAGAGGCTATTGCAGCAAGGAGATCAAAGAAAATAAATATGTTTTTGATCTTACAAAGGTTGACAAAAATGTTAAGTCAATAGTAGTTGAATTACAAGAATATGAAAAAGAAGAACCAAATGAAGAAAATATGATGAAGAAATATTGAAGAATATGACCAAACTAACATCGAAGCTGAAGAAGAAGAAAATTGATGCAAAATATAAATTTTGGAGCAATAAGAAGAAAAAACTTGTAGACCCTATAGAGTACAAGCTACACCAACATGAAGTAAAGAAGGTAAAATAGGTTTCTTGAGTTGATGTCAAGTGTTTTAAGCCTAATCGAGACTTAGACCAGAAGGCCATTAGGTTATGAATTTTGTAAACCTATATAGGCAGAGTTGATTGTCAAGTTGTTATGGTCAATGTTAGAATTGTTAGCGGTCGTAATAAAGGAGGAGTGTTGAAATATGGTAATTACTCTCATTACCTATTTTTGGAGCATTAGATATTTTTAAATATTTCTAAGTTTAGAAAGTTGTAGAATAGTTTCAGTTAACTTTAGTTAGTTGAAGAAAGCTCTAGAAGAATAAATTCTATTATTAGTAAACCTATGTGTATATATATCTTCCTTGTGAAACAATGAATGCATCATGAGTTTAGAGCCGTAACTCATCTTGTGTTTGTTTTTGTGTGTTTCTTCTTGAGTTCATATAATTGTAGTTGTTTTTAATTCGCCCCTTCCTCCTTCAAACTAAACAATAGCATTAACACATCAATATAGTACCATCCCAACCTAAAGTCTGCGTGGATCGATTTACACCAACTATGATGCATATATTTTACTTAATAAGCAACGTAGATGGCATAAAGGGAGTTATGTAGATCTACTTTGTCTTTATAATAGTAGCGTTTTTCCTCCTATTTCTATCTTCCTCTTGTAGAGTAGTTCATTAAAAAATGATCTCATAAATTTTTTGGGGGAATATTTCAATAGAGTGGTTAGATATAGATTTAAACATGTGTACTTAAGGAGAAGAAAATGTTTAAAAATGACATATATTTTCACAAATTTATATGGTGTGACTGAAGCAAAGTATCCTAATTTTAGTTTCTACAACAACAAAAAAGAGAAAAAAAAAAATGGTGATGTGATGGCCATTATATTTGTGTTGTAGACATAGTGCAAGCACTATGGATTTATGGGTAGAAGCAAGTGGTTTTATAACACATTTTTGGGCAAGACATTAATTTCAACACACATAGGTAGGTAATTTTTTGCAAAGTATTTATATGATAAAATCCATTGTATGAAAACCCATTGAATTGCAATGGATGTGAGTTTTTTTACGGAAACAATGTAAATTATTTATATGATAAGACCGATTGAATTACAATGAAATGAGTTTTTTTTAGGAAAGCAATATGTGTTCTGCCTTTGATTTTCCTTCTTATTATTAAAATTGTCTTCATAAACCTAAACCCACATCAATTTTCAATCCAATTATTTGCTCATTTTTGTACACTTAAACAATATCCTAATATTCTTTTAGATGTCAATGTATCTAGTTTTCACATATAATATGATTTGATGTATTAAGCATCCAACTTACCTTACCTATAAATATAATAAGTATGAGAAATAAAAAAGAATTGAAAAACAATTTTATGGTTTTTAGTTTAATTTATTTTTTTTTAATTTTGAAAAATAAACACAAGTTTGATTTATATTAAGTTTTGTTAATATATATTTTACAATTTAATCTTGAAGAAATTATATTGTTTATTTTGTATAAGGTTGGTTTAATTTTATATTTTATATAAAATTAATAAAATAAGATATTTATTTATCTATTTATGTAAATTGCATTAACTTAAATTTCTTTAAGTTAAGTATTTTTTAAGTTAAGTATTTTTTAAGTAAGTTAAATTTACATCTTCATGATTAATTTTTTTAAATACTTAATAAATTTGAAATTAAAATGGATTTATGTTAGTAAATATTATAATCAAGGACATGTTAGTCTAAATACATTTAATCATTTCAATTAAGGAATATATTATCTCATAAAAAATAAAGTCTCATGCATCAATTTATTATTTAGCTAAACTATATTCTTAAATTAAATTATTATTATATTATTGATATAATAAATTATTGTCTAAATATCTCAAAAGTTTTATTGAAAATTAAGCGGTGTGATGGGTTAATATGAATACACCCGAGTTGTTGTGTTACTAGAGCATAACGATTTTTTTAGCGGTGTGTTGTTTCATTAGAGCACTGAAAATAGGGCATCTAATGAGACACCTAACTATGCAAGGTGGTACATTATTTTTCTCGATGTTGTTCTTTTAACAACACCGATGCATTTAGTTAAAATGGATGTACCGTTACATTAAGTTTTACAAAATGTAAGCTTAGTAGGGTGATTTGTTAAATGAAGTGTACCAGTACTCTAGTGTTACTAGAGCACCGACATGTTGGTTAAGGGTGTGTTTTCTTTTGTAACGATGAGTAACTAGGCATCACAAAAGACACAACACTATGTTTATTTTTAAAATTAATTGTGGTGGTTTTATTTGACTGACACTGGTGAATAATTTTAGAGTATACACATTGATGGATATATTTATCGTGCGTTAACACATAGGTTGAACCATTTTGGGGTGAGCCGAAGCATTCAAGTGCACCACCCGAAATTGGAAAAGAAAATTAAAAAAACAACCGAATCTCAAGCCAGTTTCAAATTTGAATCAGACGAAAATGAAAATAGGAAGGTCATAAACAATTTACCTAGACTCTTATGTCCCGAGGAGGTGTGGTTCCACCATTGAGAGGAAATGAAAATTCATTGTAATTTCCAAAATTTGGAAATATGTGGAATCTACCGCAAACAGGGTGTCCTTGTCCTTGGAAGGTGAGTGAGAACTCGTCTTTTCTTAAGAGTTTGGAAGTATAGGATAAAGTGTAATGATAAAAATCGATTTGGTAATTCATTTTATTTACCCTACGATTGTGTACCTAACAATAAGGGAGACACATCAAGTCCTAATGTTCAATGGCACCAAGGTGCTTTATTCAGTGCTTATTTTTTTATTATAATATGTGACAGTGCTTCTGACAAGTTAGGCCTTGGGGCATCATTGTTTTGTTTTTTTTCCTCGGGAAAAAGTGTAATTATATTCATCCAAAGAGAACCAAATTACATTTTGTAGGTTCCTTAAGCACGACCCAAACTTGGGTAGAAAAATCTCATAGGGACACTAAATATGGTTAGTAAGCCATAAAGTAAATAAAGAAACATAGACTAGGAAGAAACCTCAAATAGTCCAGAAACAACTGGGTCAAGAGAACCCATCAGAGAAGTAACCCCATAAATGCAATCCCAGCAAAACCTGGTGACTGGATGGACCAGGTGAGAGTGGTCTGAAATCCTCATATCATCACTACCAGGTAACAACAACATCGATTAAGATATCGAACAATAGCAGTAAGACCAGAAGTTTCACGCCCTTTCATAGGACCTCAAAGCCCTCACCACACCGCATGCGCAAATGATAGGCCCTCAAATCTTTAGCACAAACCCCGTCAGATATGAGGAAAAAATCATCAACAGCCACCAATAGGAGCCGAATCTAAGCATCCATCAAACAATGAACAAACCAAGGAAACCAAAGAAAGGAACCACAAACTAGGAGCTAATAAAAGTGGAAAGAACCAAGAACCAACAACCCACACCAGATCCTTGCAACCATGAGAGAAGAACTGCCACGGGAAGAGAAAACAACATAGATAAACCCCAAGAGACCCAGGCCGAGAGCTGGCAGATGACATACCTCCAAAGATAACCCTAAAGCGAGATTGACTGGGTGAGAGAGGCATCCAATCCTCTCAAGAAAAATAGAGGGTCCAAAAAACTCCAAACGTTATCAGAAAAAGTCTGAATCTTGACTTTCAAACTTTGAAATTAGGAACATGAATCCCATGGAATGCATCAAACCCTGACATCGACCCCGATACCATAAAGGAAGGTCGGATGGAGAAACAACATATGCCTGCAGAATAAAATAGGAATCCTCTCAAGGGAAAATATAGAGCTACGAAGGAAAAACACCACACGAAACCCTCGAGGATGCTCCCTAAAGAAATGATCGCAACCCATAACCAATAACGGATCCACTCCAACAGTAGATTCTACTTTAATCACCAGCGAAGGGAATGGATCCGAGCATAAGACGTGATCGGAGGAAAACAAAATAACTAGAGCGAAGAAGATAGAACACCATAAGAGACTACGAACCACAACCTCCATCCAGAGAAATCCTTCTCCGCACGTCAGGAATGATCGACATGAAAATAGAAAGTATCCCCGCAGGAAAACCATGAAAGAATGGCACCATAGCAAGGAGATAACGTCGTGGTGTAGTATTCTGTAGGGCGGAGGAGGTCATTGGAAGAGAAACACGCACAGGCGACAAAGGAGAAAGTGAAAGAGAAGAGTTTGTGGCCATGGAAACCCTCACCGCAGACCCTTTGATTGACCGTTCAATCCCTATAAAATATTTTTCATTGGGGCATCATTGTTTATATGCACACTGAGGTGTATTTTATGTTCCTTATAGGTGCACCCATAAAAATAATTAGCCCAGCTAACAACCTCTATTATATATAAATAGAGAAAGGATAAATTTTTCGAGGACGTTCCTAAAAACCTTCGCTACAAGTCACTCTCTTTTTAGTGGATTATTCTAGATTTCTTTTTTTAAAGGGAAATGACAATGCTAGAAAATGAAAATCAACATTCTTAATCCCCTTCCCAAGCTTGAACTACATAATATTACACATAAAACATATCATATGTATTGCACCCAAAGGCATGCATCAACAAGGGTAAACAACTTCCTCAAGTCAAAAGGTGTGAAGTAGCTTTCCTAATAAGGGAGATAAATGAAAAAATTCACCTTCCCATCATAGGAGGGGAAGGCGAAAATCTTCTTTACCGATAGAGGAGGGGAAGGAGATCTTAATATCCAAAAATTGAGAAAATTGGAGACTTTAACACTGCTAGCAAAAGACTTAATACAAACTTCAGTACTAGTATCAATTCAAATGGATTCTTTTTCTCTAGGTCATGTAGAGGAAAAATAATGGGTATTTTACTATTCAACTCCCTTACAAAAGACGATATTTAGAGAGTGAATTATACCGTTATGAGTGAAATTTTAAGAAGGTGAAATTAAACAATCAAAAAAATGTAAGCACACTCGAGACCTCCCAAACCACAGTGAATACATGGGTACATGATAATCATAGAGTTTCTTTTGAGCCGTAAGCTTGTCTTGCTCAAAATCCCAAATAAAACCAATGGTGTAAGAAAAATTGGTTTCATACCATGGAAATCCCAACAACTACCAAACGAAGGTACTAAAAAAACAACGTAGAATTTAAAATGTCTTAAGTTTTGGATTTTCATACATATTCATTCCATGCCACAATATATAAAAAAAATTCATCAAGAGATGACAAAGCTTCTAATATGTATCTATCCAATAGAAATTTTGAAGAGAGCTCAACGAACTTGGGCACTGGTCTTTAAGAGGCATTAATCTACACTTTAAAATCTCTCCTATTGACTCGGGTTTATCTAATTTGGAAGGGATATTTTCCTTCAAATGGTTTCTCATATTTGAGGATATCAATCCAAGGAATATCTTTATTAATACAATGATGACTACTATTTATCAGACCTCTTAAACTTGTTTCTACAACTTGTCTGGTTGAGTTATGTATGTGAGGGTGGATATTCCAACTGAGGATTTGCACATTGCAATGAATATCACATAGGCTGTCTCTCACAAATAATATTTAGAGATATGGATGCCCAAATCCCCAAATGTACACTCTCGATGTTTTTCCATATTTGAATTGGTTCCCCAAAAACCTTTGTATTGGATAACTACATAAGCCATCAAAAGGATGGAGCTTTCCTTTTATAACCAAATGTCCCTTTGTTTAAAGAACACTTTGAAACTCAAATGAGCCTCTACTTTTGTGTTTCATTTTTTAAAGATATATTTAAGTGTACCTAATATGGGTATTGGGAAATAGCTCTACCTAAAAAAAATCTAAACAAATTGAATGGCCTCTATGTTTAGTAAACCCTCACAGAATCTATACGACTAATTCATCTACCTTAAATTACTTTAATAATAAGATATATTGGCATTGAAATGGTCAACTACAGTCCCACCTAAAGTGGGACTTGTATTTTTTGTGGGACTTGGGTTTTCCATAAACTTATACTTGTTAGGAAATTGCTTTCTAAAAATAAATCTAGTCTAGTCTAGAAACACAATGTCTAGTAGGAATTTAAAAAAACAATATATAACACATTAAATCATAGGAAATGTTATATATATATATATAATGTTCTTGTTATACGACCATATCATTATGAGGATGACTATAATATACCCAAAAATAATTGATTATTAAATTATAAACTGTACTTGGGAATAAATTTCCATTTTTGGAAAATTCGTATTTGGAAATTATTTGCCATTTATGGCAAATCCAAATTTGGAATTTGATTATTGTAATTAATTATTTATGACTGTTGGGAAAATATTTGAGTTTCCCAACTAACTTCTTTGATTGTGAAACATGTAAAAGACAAACTTTTTTATAAATTAGATGCTGGATGACAAATGGAACAACCAGGTTAAAAAGAACTGACCATGAATCCATGAGTGGGGAATAGATTTGAGTTGCCTTAGGGATAATTTTTACAAGAGGAAAATGAGGGATGCAGCCCCAAAAAATCAGGGATTTGTAAAGCTGCAAATATCCCAAGGAGGGAGAGAAATACCTAGGCACAAGATAGATATAAATACAACATATGGAGGAGGCAAGACATTGCTTAGTATGTTGGAGAAAGGAAAACTACTTCCTGTTATGAACACTGTTAGTGTGAGGCAAGGGAATTTCTGATCTTTGGAAGATGACTAGCAAAGGAAGATGATCTCAATTTTCCCTTATGGACTCATGGTCAGGTTAGGGGGTTAATAGAGCAAGTAAACTTGGTTGTTTTGTTCTATGGTTGGGTGGAACATGGTTGTTCCATTTGTGTCCCGGCATCAATTTCAGATATGTACCTTTACTTGCATTCCTTGTCAATACTCTGTTCGATTATTAATTGTTAGGAATGTGATGGGTTATGTGATGTTAGTATATACATATATATGTGCTCACCTGGAAAAAATAATAGAACTATTATAGGTTCTATAAAGCATGAATAGGGTAACATAGATATAAATGATTGTATGTACACATATTGGTATTCATACAAAACAAAATGATAGAAATGTTGTATGCTCATGTTATCATTAAATATGGTTATACCTCTATGAACAACTGTGTATATATATCTATGTAATCATGCAAAATAAATGATCAAAATGGTTATTTCTATGGGTTATTGATATATATGCATGTGGATGTATAGGCATATATTTGTTCATGTATAAATAAATTTCCTATTAACTACTGATTTGGATATATGTGTATTGAATTATAATTTCAAAGTGTACAAGTGCCATAAAGAAGAAATAGAATGTATAAAAGTACACATTTAAATTTACATATTTATTTATGTATATAACCACAAAAAACAATGATTCAATAGTCTACAAATGCATGGTAAAGTAGTTGCTACATCCAATGAATCTTGTTCAACATGGTTTCAAATAACCGGTATATTCAATTGAAAATAGTTACAAACAACCTGTGTGTCTATTTGTACTGATTCAAATGATTACGATGACCATAGGCAAAAGACTCCATTACCACATGTAGATAGAATCTAGGAAGAATGTCATAAGTGTGTATGCCTATATTGGAACTCGAATACCTTTCCAAGTGAGAGGAAGGTCCTTAATTTGCTCCCCTCGATTTGTATAAACCTGCAAAGGAGAAAGACAATAGATTTAGTAAACTTTGTTAAGTACTTTAATGAAAATCAAATAGTAAAACAAGATGAGACAATACTTAGCTTGAGTCAGCATAGAATCAGTTTGCCATTGAAGTTTGTGTGACGATCTGTCCACGACCCAAAGGGGAAGGAGTGGACCCAAATTCAACTGATGGGTACCCTTGCAAAACAAGACAGGTCCCCATCATTAATTTATGGTAACTGTAAATGATACTTTTATGCATAGAGTATAAGCAATAAGTTACACAGTGTTAAAATAAACACAAAGAGCATAGTTTCGAAGCCCCATAGAGGGTAAAATAATGCCTCGTATACACATAAGTTATAAATTATATAGTGTTAGAATAACTCACACAGAGCACAATTTCAAATCCCACAAAGCGTAAAAAAAATGCTCTTGTATATATATACAGAGAGTAGGTTACGATTTACACAATGGTGTATAAATTACATAAATGCAAAATAATTAAGACAAAAAATCTCACAGGCTCAATTATGAATTCCCCACATGGGTAAGTAACATTTTTCATACACAGAGAATTAAATTATGAGTTATGAAAAAAGTGAAATCATGAATTCCCATAGAGGAAAATCAATTGCAATTAAAAGGGATTTAGATAGAGTACGAGAAGTGTTCTACCTTACTTCTCCATGTAAACCAAAGTAAATTATGATTTTCTATATAAAACACAGAGGGAAATTTACAAACAGAGGTTTGGGGTTGAGACTTATACATGTATTTGATTTTCATAAAAATACAAGATATAGTGACGAATAGAAGGCCGGTGTTACAATATATATGTATATCGATCCTTGCCTATGAAAGCAAAAAAGGTGAAATTATGAACCAAAAGATGAAAATCGCCCGATAGATACTCATTTTTGCAAAAACTGAATGTAAATTACAACAAGAGGGATTAATTGTTTCCCTATATCTATTGTCGCATGAAGCTCATAAGTTAAATCACAAAACATAAGATTTATTGTTGCCTTGCAAACAGAATGAAAGTTACAAAATAACCACAAAAGGATTGTTGCCACACATTTCCACAAATCTACACAGATTGGTAAATGAAAATACAGAGACCAACTCTACAAATCTCATGGAGGGTTTATCCTATGTATATATATATTCATGGAGAGATAAAACACAAATTCCACAGTGTGGTAACATAAATACACAGAGCATGACTCTAATAAGAATTAGAAACTATACATATTTGCTTACGTAAGGTATCCATTCAAATGAACACAAAATGCTAACATAATTGCTAGGATAGATTTACAAATTTTACAGGTTTAACATTCAATCACAGTGCATAGATTTCGGGATTCCCACAATGAATAAATGAACTTACATGCGTACTTGATAATGGTTAACAATGTCACATAGTAGAAGCAATAAACGCAAAAGGGACATTGAAGAATAAACCAGTAAGAATAACTCCGGGCCACGATGGAACCCTGGGAGAAAACACCTACGAAGGCGAGATACCAATATATTTCTAACCCTCAACAATTCCCAAACAAGTTTTATCCCCAAAAGTTATAGAAAAATGAAGAAAAGAAGTTCATGTATTACCTTACGTAGAGAGGAACCCGATTGGTGTTCGTATTCCATATTCATTTACAAGTGTCGAGTCTGTTTTCCAGGTCACCGACCATACAAAAGAATGGAGACACAGGGTATGTGCAGAGGCCGAATCACACATAGGGAAGAGGAATGTTTTTCGTGAATCCAAAGGGAAACAATGAATGGAGTAACCTCAAATCCCTTTCAAAGGAGGAGTAATGATTGATATGAACCCATAGTACCGTGGCCATGTGAAGACTCAGATATGGAAAGCCCGCATTGGGCATGGCTGCCTAAGTGTCCAGTTCAAATAGTATGATACAAACCTTCCTTTAATGGATATAACCAGTGATTAATGCCTCCAGACCGATATGACATTCACAATTAACAAGGCTTTCAAAACCTATTCAATGTTGAGACTTATCATAAGTCGGGTAGGGTGGACGTTGTTAGGTATAGGTTTGGACGTGTTACAATTTCAGAACCATATGTGTTATGGAGTATGATATGCCAATGTCTACATTGGAATAACAACCCTATAATAGTTCTCATGTAAGCATATCACATGTGCGCATAACAACTATTCAACGTGCTAGTATATGAATTACATTGTGGTGGAATGTCATGTTATAACGATACAAATTTAGGAATAGTGCTAATGTGTAATAGTTCATATGACCTACGATATATATATATAATGGGTATGATATATATAACGAGTAAGGTTTATATCGTATTCTAAATCGAAAAAATATATATATGTATATTGGTATATGCTAAGAACTCCATATGTGGGATTATATATGGGTAAGTATTAAGATTTACACATAATGGTTACTTATTGGTATGTGCTAAGATTTATATATAAGTTGGGTCTTTTGGTAAACAACTTATATAGATATATAATGATAGGAATAGTATCAATGTTATGATATGCATACTATTGTTGCTAAATGGATATAGTAAGCAATAAAGGCATTATGTTTGATAACAAAAACGATAAGAATGGACTGTATGCTAATCTATTGTCCATAGTTATTATGCATTGTAACCCTTTGATATGATGACTTACTTAGACAGGATATCTATCTTGATCATAGTCGGATTAATTACAAAGAGGTACATGTTTTAATCCAATAGTGACGATAATAAAGTTATGCTTGAGCAAGTATTGAAGAGTCAAGTTTTAATGTCCCTGACAATTTTTTTATTTTATTTGGTAAATTTGGGGTACATTACATATGGTATCAGAGATTAAGGTTACAACACTTGGACCTCAAGGAAAGGACAATATATATATATATATATATATATATTTTTTTTTTTTTTCTGTTAAAA
>JASDQU010503589.1:17125-68177 GCA_032191745.1 Picea mariana
CAGATAGAGACAGCCACAAGGTTATCACAAGTAGTGGAAGTTCTTCATGCATGATGAGCAAATGTGTGTGTGTCAAAGCTAGAAGCTGTTGAAAGGAGATCTACGAAATCAAGGCTCAGGTTGTATATTTCTCTTTCAGTTAATATAATACATGAATATGTCCCTTTCCCATAATTATGATATCATCTTATTACATGATTCCTTGATCACATGTATAGTCTAGAGTTTTTTGAATATATTAATGTCTTTGTTGTGATTGGTTTGTGTTGTTGTGATTGGACGATGCAAGAGCATCGTAGCAGAGCGAGGATCAACAGAGATAAGGAGAGATTTCGTAAATTAAGTACATCATCCTTCTTCTCTTGTCCGTTCAATACTTTAGATCTAGGGAAAGAGTAGTATTCTGTCACGTTTTGTTCCAGATCTAGGTGGATCTGGGGAGATTGGTCTGTGTCCGCACTCATGAATTTATCCTTAAACACTTGTGATCAAGTGTCCTCAAAGAATAAGTTCACTCAGTGCGCCATAGCGGGATGTTATATACTAGAATACGAAAACTTTTTGCAATATTTTTCAAGCCCAACAAGACCTTGAGCAATGAATAAAGAATATTCAACATGAAATACTCTCACAAAGAAGTTTGGATAAACTAAAAGAGGAAGAAACACGTGTTAAACAACTACTATAGGAAAGATATTCCTAGGAGGAAACTCTCAACCATAAAAAATAAAGGGTACATTGGCTGAAAGAAGTGAAAAAAAACATGAAATTATTCCATTCGTCTATGATCTAGTGACATCATGTCAACCATATCACTAAACTGGAAACTAATCATTGTCATACTATAATGGAACATGAAGAAATAGAGCAAGAGATGATCAATTACTATCAATATATTCCCACATAACCTTTCTTTGGTAGGTCGACCACCATCGAAAAAATAATGTGACATATCCTAGATTTAGTCACGGTACACTAGAACACAACTTTCTTGCAGCTTGTGAGCCAGGAGGAAGTGGATCTAGATATCAAGGAGATTCCCATAGGTAAATCACCATTAAGAGATGGGTTCATTGCTTATTGTTTTCATCGCTATTGGAATCTAGACAGAGAGGAGGCATGACAACTAAACGAGGACTCTCATAGTTCATGAGAGGTACTCCCTACTCTCAATTCCAGTTTTCTCTCCTTAAACCCCAAGGAGGAGAAGGTATCAAATCCCAAGGAGTTACGCCCAATTGCGCTTTGCAATTTCATCTACAAAACATCACCAAGGCAATTACTCTTCAACTCAAACTCCTCTCTTTTAATATTTCTCATGAACAATTAGACTATGTTGAGGGATGCCAAGTAATGGATAACTTCATTCTATCCCATGATGCTATCCAATCCTTGAAATCCTTTGGCTCCCCTAGGATTCTCATTAAGATTGACCTTTTAAAATACTTTGATAAACTGATTTGGAAGTACATGAGGTCCCTCCTTTTCGCTTTCATATTTAGTGATATTTGCGTCAGTTAGATCATGAAGGTTACCTCCTCATATTTCTTCTCCATCCTAGTCAATGATGTTCCCTCCAAACCATTCTTACCCTCTCATGGTATTCAGCAAATATATCCCCTCTCCCCCTTTATCTTTGTCATCATGGAAGAGGTCCTTAGTCATTATGCCAAAACATCCACTACAAATGGTTCACTTCAAGGCCTTTCCCACATGGTATGCAACCCCCCATATCACACAATCAATTTATTTCTGATACCATGATGATGGGAATCTTCAAAGTTTGAGAGGCCCATCACATTCTATCCATCCTTAATGAATGTAGTGAGGCTATTGTTACATTAATAAATATTGAGAAATCCCATTTCTTCTTTTTTAATACACATAGATCCATTCAATCCCATATCACTTATATCCTTGTTTCAAATAATCAGATGGAACAGGTAGATATAAGGTTTGTTAATTTGGAATGTTGCAAGTCAAAATTGTGCCACTGTACAAAATCACACCTTCTACGAAATCAAAGGAGGCCACGATGACCTTTTTTTTCTCGGACTCTTAGAAAGAATTATTGCCATCCAATCAATGTAATCAATTACAGGAAGTGTAAGAACAAATAAACCATGACCGATTCATATTAATTATTGATTATTTGGAGAATAATCATAATCACCCTGACATTATTAGGATAAAATGGAAAAAAAATCATGTGTATCTCAACATCCCAGTTGAAGAAAACTTAGGGGCATGGAAAATGAATTTTTCCATTGTAAAACGAAAATTAAATAGGGGTAGAATATATTAAGGTGGGGCCACTCCACTAGGGGTAATTTCAAAATTAAGTAATCCTCTATCCTAAAGACATCATTGCATCTAATGGCCAAATAGGACATATGTATTAACATTTGTAAAGCCAATCTATGGCCAAAAATCAATTATTTCCTTTGGCTTATTGCACCCAAGTGCATCCTCACCTATGATAATGTTAGAAAGTGAGGATTCTTTAGTCCCTCTATGTGCCCTCTTTACCTAAAACAAGAGGAAACCATGGATCGTTTTCCTAATATATTCCCTTTTAGCTCCCAAATATTGGATATTGTAGCTCATACCATGAGAACTTATTACTGCCAAAGGGACAACATAGACAACACATTCACAAAATGGAGAAATTCAACCTTGAATAACTTGGTTATGAATCGTATCTAGAATCTCCTACCAAGATTCATTCTCTAGAAAATATTGAAGGAGTGCAGTCACAAATTTTTTCACTTGACACAAAGGTAATGGGAAGCTATTTGGGAAAAAACTCAATATCATCCTAGAAATGACCAATCTTTCCAAATGGTCAGTAAAGGATCTCATCTGCAACATAAGAGAATGGATTATCTAGAAAAAATGGAACCTTAATCTTACCCATACACCAAAATTTCCACATACACTCTCTTCCTCTACTGATAGTCCCAACAAATGGAAAATGCCCCTTTGTATTCTTCAAGATCAACTTTTATGGTGTCTCCAAGGGAAACCATGGACCCATTGGTTTTGATGTAGTATTCATAGATGATTAGGTCCTTATCCTCTATAGTCTAGTAGGAATTCTAGGATATGAAATAAACAATGCAACCAAGCAATGGGCTCTCATTACAAGTATCCAAAGGCCATTTATCTTGGTTATCACAAATTTATTTTTGAAGGAGACTCTAGAATTATTCTTTCCATGCCCACTCGACTTATAAATGGCTCTGAGCCTATGAAGATATCTCCTAGCTGGAGGATCCTTGGAATTTTAGAAATTTTAAAATCTTTTTTGTTTCATCATCTCACTCTCATCCAATCCCATTTTAGGTGATAATATAATAAGGTTGTATGCAATTTGTCTCATATAGGATGAGATAGAGGGGACCTTGATCTGGAGTGTAATTCAAATTAGAGGCCCAAAAATCATCTCTTCTTAGAATGCATCAATTTTGCAAGGATAAAGGACTCCACCAAATATGGGGTGCTAGATTGATATGTATCAAGGAAAAATGGAGGTTCTCTAAGGTACAACTTGGGGGTGTTTCTTTCCATGTGAAACCATGCTAAATGTGTTTTTTCCCATCATGAACCGAACCATTAACAAACCTTATCAACTTGAACATGAGAGGATATTGATGAGGAAGATTGCAAGTACAATGGCTATTGAAAACATTAACTCTATATGTCCTCTCATCCTGACGATAATAAATTTTCTCCCTCCATCTTGCTTTCCAAGAATTCCGTCATTGATAGAAAGAGCTCTTATATGGGATGGGAAGAATATGGTGGGAATTCTAACTTCTTCTAGTGGATTTATCTTGTGTTTTATGATTGAATTTATTAGAGAAGAAAAGTAATCCTTCTCCTACTTTATTCCTTTTCTTTGGGTTCATTGGTGCTCGCATAGGGGTAGAAACTCAAGAGGAATAATGGTTCATGAACAAAGTGAAGTAGCATTGTCATCCAATTCTCTCTCGAGAGTCTCTGCATATTATCCTTCCCACAATGACACGAAGCACAATGCCCTAAAATGAAATTAGGATTTCAAGCTCTAGGGATACCAAATTGAATGGGTGGATGTGAAGTATGTTTAAAAGGGTGAAGTAAGCCAACCCAAATTTGTTCCCAGGGCCACTTCTTTTGCTCGCAATGCTTCTCCTTCTAATTTTTCAATGAATAATCCTTTTGATGAGTTGGAACTCCCTCTGACTGAACACTCTTCTTCATGCACTCTTGATCATATCACACAACTAGTATTTTATATCCATCGTGATATGCAAGACAAAAAGTTCAAAATGAAAATGGAAGACACAAAGTTCAACATGGAAATGATGAACCATAACATCTATGGTTTCTAGCATTGCATAATAGTGAGGCTCTCAAGTGTCTAGCTTTATAATTATCTGCCTAGGATGCCATTATGCTACATGTACATGCTCCTTTGCCAATGAGTGGCTATTCATATGCATGAAATGACCAGGTTTAATCCAGTTCTTCTTGATGGCTTCATCCATTTGCACCATTTCAATTTTAGTATTAACCTCTTAACATTTAGTAGGACATATATTTTGATGTGAACTTTGGGGATAAGGGACATGGATTTTTTATTCAACTACTATATTATATTTTGGCCCTTTGGTGTACTTACCATACTGAACATGGGTTATTCTAGGTTGGTTTCCTCTCATGGAAACCTAGGTGTTAACATACAATATGTGTGTGTGTGAATTTTTATACAAGTAAATACAATCTTCTAACTCACAAAAAAAAATTAATCCACTAAAATTCAAAATAAGGAGGTAATGAACAATTTACCTGGTCTCTTCTCACCCGAGGGCCCATGGTTGGTTCGTAGAGGAAAAATGAAATTTTCAAGTTTTTTCCAATATTGGATAATGTATGCAATCCATACTGGCACTGGGGAAGAAACAATATGGAGAACTACAAACAAGGTCACCATAGAAGGAGGGTTATAACTAGTGCTTGTGTGAGAGGTTGGAAGCACATAAGGAAATTTAAAAATTAAAATCAGCTTGGTAATTTTTATTTATTTTACCCTACCATGGTTTTCCCAACAGTAAGATGTGTTGATGCCTTTGATAGCACACCTATATGTTTTATTTATTATTTTACCCTATTTTGGTTCACCATATAGTTGGTTTCACTAGTTCATTCAATCTCCTATAACACACCACTTGGATTTGGGCTCAATATTTACAAAATCCACTATTGTATACATATATTTTTATATGTATTGTAGTTATGGGTTATACACACACACACACACACACACACACACACACACACACACACACACATATATATTGTTTACCATTGTGCTAGTATTGTAGATAGCCTAGTGCGCTCATGTTATCTGGAAACATTCTTATGCGTTTTATTTTGTAAATAAAAGAGAATATTTTATAATTTTATATCAATAACAATTATGAATGTGATTTATTTTGTTAGCACCAATACATTATGTTTTAGAGTGCATTGGTGCATTCTAACTATGGAGGGGAATTAGTGTAGAACGCTCCACAAAAACCTTCGACCACCCACCTTCACTAAAAACATTCGCTATAAACAAATAAGGCATGATTTTTTTGGACGATCTATAAAAAACCTCCAGTACAATGTGTTTTCCTTGTAGGGAGAAGATGTTTTGGGTTTCTTACTATGAGAAAAAATAAAAGTGTTTAATATTTTATTGTTAGATTACAAAATATTATGAATGATATTCATTCCCATGGTGAATTTCTCGAAGGTAAGAATAGTGTTGAAAAACTGTTAATAAATCTTCTTAAAAACTTCGATACCATCACTATATTATTATATTCAATATTTAGACAAGGGATGAAGAAGGTCTCACCTAAGATTCCATGAGAATCATAAACACCATTGGTCTTGTGCATGGTGTGAAGGAATAGAACATAAAGGAAGCCTTCATTCACAACTCATTAATTCATTCATTACTACCTCAAGCTACTGCACAAAACCATATGAAACATACATACTTTGAACTCATAACGCATCATATACAGACTTAAAATGTGCCCGTACTTTATTAAATTATTGCATTCAGGAAAATTATTGAGATACAATATGGCCATAGACTGCTCAAGGTGCATTAACATTCAAAACAAATGTGAGCCATCCTCTTAAGTCTCGATCTACTCTCTCTCATGCATAAAAAAACCAAACATAACAAGAAGTGAAAACTCAACATAACTCAACCTATAGCTCGCCTCTCTCTCACATAACAATGAGCTCTCTCTTCGCTAAAAACCCAAATCCTTACATATAAGTATGCATCCACCCATATCTTCCACAGAGCATGGAAATCATAAAAAAAATTCCATCTCATCCATAACTTCCACCATTACCACTCAGGTTACTCCAAAAACATTTACAATGATTGCTAAAGATATTTTCATATACAAGATACATGTAGTTTTGTTAAGTCCTTGCATGTAGTACATAACTGGTTGTCATGCACAATAAATCCTTGGCTAGCGAAAACTTTGAACCTTGACATCACATTGTAGCATCCCCAACCCAAATCTAGGCCATCGCACACTAAATTTCCAACCATGATACCATTTAATTCACTAATATGCTATGCATATGTACAACATTATGCAGAATTAAAACAAACATACATATGAAACATCATACAGGAAGAACCCATAATACAAAATACATAGATAATAACACAACATTTAAATCAAACACAAAAAAGACACTTATCATTGGAAAAAGCCACCAAATACCTAAAAACCTCTTAATTTCCTTCCATCCATAAACTTTGTTTCTCATAACTCTCAGCAATAGATGACCTCTGAGATGGGGATAAAAATCCACCAAGGAAAAGAAATCCTAAGCCAAGATAAGCTCCGTCAACAATCAAATACTCAGACTAAGGTTCCAACTCTAGAATACATCCTACAATATCTCATCCCCCACATTCCTATACCACCCTAGGAAGTGTTCCCCTTGTCTCCTCAATATTCCTTTAGCTTCCCCACTTCCCTTCCCTGGATTCAACAACAGGCCATATTGAAAGTCTTAGAGCCCTATAGTTGCAGCTTGGCACCTTGGGAAAACAATTCCCAATAGTTCTGTCACCTAGAGAGAATGCTCATGAGTATGAAAACCCACTCATTCAACAACACATGAGCCTGAAAACCCACCTCTTCAACTGAGAATACCATGGTTATTGGTTGAAGAAACTCTGAAGCTTTCCAGTGCAAGTATGGATGGTGAACGCAGAGTGGTAAGGATGGTGGAGGACAATAATGAGAGAACGATGATAGAATGATAGATAATGAACTAAATTCCAAACTATATGTGTGCACATTTCAAACTTGACACTTTTCATGTTGGGAACTGCCTTGATCCCACTTACCCCCCACTTGTGTGACATGTTCCTCATCCTTAGGAACTTTGGGAACTTTGAATAAATGAATATACCATAATTTATACTTTATACTTTATACTTTGAGGAATATTAATATAATATTCCATTGGGATTAATCCCCTCTGACTTAGCCCCTCATATTATACTCTTAGCCCACCCTTTCCCTTTATAGTGGATTTTATCGCCCCATACTCTTTCTGTCTGGTTAGTATTCAACAACGATGTATTTTTTTTTATATTCAAGTGTGATTACATTTTACAAAGATTGTCTCACTATCCTTTTAGCATTCAATACCTTTAGCCTAATAACCAAAGAGACACTCTGGCCTCAAAGAATATGTACAATGGCTCTCGGGCCACAAAATATTCTATCTCACTATCCTATATGTACATTTACATTTATATTTACACATCGGGTTCAACCTAGGGGTATTGCACAGATAGTGCATATTCAGAGCATGCATGTAGTGTTGACTTGTGGTGTGCACATAATATTCAAACCTTAGGTTCCAATATGCCCCCAACACTATCATCTGGCTCATCCTCAAGCTAACTATGTCGTTTATGGTGTGACAGAGGAGGTTGATGGTACTCTCCTAATGTGTTCCTACATGAATTCTTTGAAATGGTCATCAACTTCGTCAAAATATTCTTTTAGCTACTTCATATTATTGCAAAATTCCTCAAACTAGATAGATGTGATCATTGGTCAAGTAAATTCAAATTTCTCCACCTATTTCATCCCACATTATTGTGTCATCCTATCTAATTCTCTTATTTATTTCTCCAATTATGCCTAAACTGCCTAATTCATATTCTACTTCTGTGCAATGACTGTCTACTATGAACCCTTGTCTGGTGAGGGTATTTCATCACCAGGAATGTGACCCTTGTAGGTTGTAGTTCATCATAAGTAGAACTCAATTTATCTACCCCTACCATAGTTATTCTTTGGTTCCTTCTCCATGTGCCCTACGAACTAGGACAATTTCCCAACCTTGATATGGTTTCTATCTCTACAAATGCCACTTATATATAAGTTTTATGTTTGAAAATGGTGTATATCAGTCATAGGAAATTTTTGACATGATGTCCTTATTTTTATTAGAATGACTTGAACACTACAAATAACCTTGGTCATCCAATGTATTTTGCAAAAGAAAATATGCTCTTGGAGATATTTATCATGCTTCTATTAGTGCCCATTATTTTGTATATTCTACCACATGTGCCCATTCTTTTATATCTACATGGTTCATTTCCCACAACTTTGTATATGTTTCTTTAACTACTGCATCCATGTCTCGTATCCTTTGGGTCTCTAGGACCAAATCTTCAATCTATGCTAGAAAGGTGTCAATTGGTCTTGTACCATAAAATAGTGGCACATCACATAACTATCATCTATCCCACCACACTTCCTTCATGATTGATGGAAATATCTTGGTTGATACCTCATATATATTATTCTTCCATATTTCCATAACATTCTATGAATCTATGTCATTGGAGAGACACTTCTCCAGCTTAGTTCAACATCAGCTACTAGGATGAAATAATCCTCCCTATGCCCTATGATAAAATATATGTTCTCAATGATGGAATGCTACACATATTCATTAATTCTCTCAATATATCTTCTTCCCTCATTTGAATCTAACAACACAATAACACACAAGGTGTATGTCTCAAAGGAAAGTTTCCACTTCTCCAGGTTCAACACTACATTGTTATAAAATGCCCAATCAATACCAAGTAGAGATGGGTAGGGGTATGAGTCATCTATAATATCATTCACTTCAAAATATGGTTTGTTCTTGACCCCATCAATGTTTACTTCCACTTGCTCTAGCCTACCAGTGGGATACATTTTATATTCATTAGCTAGCCTATGTTGAATAAGGTACCATACCAATTTTGGTTTACCCATAAAATCCCATGATTTCTTCAGCACTATGATCACGTCGGATCTTATGTTCCACATGAAACCATCCATATAATAGTTTTTGAGTTGAAATACCATATTGAATTCTCTTTCCATGCAATTCTATCTTATGACCTAGTGCACATCCCTCTCTACTAGTAGGAAAGAAATATCAACAATGGTGTCTTATTCTTCAATACATCTTGTTAACATGTGGGTTAATGTATTTGCAATGTTAGGATCACTTCATAGTTTGAGGAAAGAACACAAAAAATCACTTGGTTTTCTAATTCATCATTGCAATAAGTGTTACATTGTGTTTCCTCTTGCACCATATGTGTTCCTCTTCCATTTCCTTTTGTGTTTCATGTTGTACCTCCTTGTGCATGTGGTCTTCTTCCAATTCCCTCTAAATTTTCCAATAAAATTCTTTATGCACCATGGATTCCTCTAGTTCCCTCTACACTATGCACCTTTCTTCTTCATGTGCATTTTCTTCCTCCAATGACATCTGGGATTCACAAAGAAATTGATTTTGTTGAATGATGTCAAATTTAGGAGGTTCTTGTGCCACTTTCATAATATTCCCTTCTATATTTAGACCTTAATATTTTCCTCATTTGAAGTTGACTCCCGTATGAATGCATCCTCGGGTTACCACTTGTACATAGGCTTCTTCTTTTGTCTTATGATCTCTGCATGGCTCTATAGTCAACATATTTCAATGCCCCTTCTTCTATTCCCATTTTTCCAGCAAGTCTGGCCAATCCTCTATGACATGATCTATATTATGGAAATACGCAAAGAGTGTGCGTAGTTTGGTATAGAACCATGACACCTAGCCTACCTTTGCATAGTTAAATTAGGTAGGCGATCTTCCTCCACTTCCACCATGTCCTATTTATCTTATGTATAAATACTTCCTCTTTGACCTCGTTGTTGTCCTTCTTTGTCAAATATTCCAAAGTCTCCACCTTTCTCTTCCTTCTAAACTTGGAAAGTGTCTAAAATGTTTTCCTTCATCTTCTATAGTGACCGACAATTTTTGACAGCATGTCCCATTTATTTGCGAAACTTGTAAAATGACTATGCGTAGTGTTTTGATACTTTTTTAGTGTTGGGAAATGAGGAGGTATATTTCCCCATTTTCTACAAATATTACACCACTTAATATGTGGTCCTGTTAGAAGCAAATTTTGTGTGCCCATCGCCATGTAACTCCCTAGTGTAAGACACTCATTACTATGATGACCTTCTGTGCAGCAAGTATTACAACACATATTATCGCACACCACCTTAGTTTTAGCCATAGATTGTATTTTCATGGTGATTTTTGTGAGATGATATTGTAACAATCCCAGCCTTGGTGATGTTTTGCTTCATCCTAGCATAGCTTCTATGTGCATTACAATTTCCACTTCCTCCACCTAGGTTGTCACTTTTTCTCGAGTGAGAGAGATGAAAATATGGGGTCGGAGTATTGTAATAAACCATTCTCTATGATTTATGTCTTCTATCTAAAAAATTAGTCCATCCAATCATATTTTGAACCACTGGTCATAGTCCAATACAATGTCTTCAACTTGTTGATTGATCTCTTTGATTGCAATGAAGCACTACAATTATGACTTATGATTCTAGAATTCCCTTAGTAGATGTCTCTTTCTCTTCATCAAGGACCTTTCTTTCCCAACTGGTGTAGTATCCTTTTAATTCATGTACCATGTGATATCTCTATCTATCATGGTGGTTTGTAGTTGCACAATCTTGAATTCATCATCCATGACTCTTTTCATAGACCATATAGCTTCACATGTAAACCAATGCATTTTTCCATCGTCTCTTCCCATCCCATGAAATGCAGGAATACTCAAAGTTGAGTCTTTGTTTGTCATACTATATTCATTTTCTCCTCCACTCATATCGTATGATTTCCCTTCTTCTACTTCTCTTGCCTATCCTCTTCCTTTGGGTTATTCTTCTTTGAAAAATGTGCAAGGGGGGTGGTTCAAAAAGGTTGTTCCTCCATACTCTCTCATTATCTTCAGTGAGGTATCCCAAATATATTCCTACCTTTAGCCACACAAATATTCTTACAATGAATAAGGCCTCTTTCCCTTCTTAGAGGGATCCTTCACTATCCTTTTTTGTGTTGGAACTACTGATCTAAGCCCCATCTTCCTCTGATGTGACCACATATCTTATCATCCAAAGGGAAATAAATTCATCTTATTCGACCCTAATCCCACTACTTTTGGCATCCTCTCTTGATACCTTACTCCTAATATCACATCTCTTTGATAGCCTCTCTTATTATATGCTTCTCTCTATCTCCGAACTATCTCCCACACACCATTCTAGTGTAGTTTCTTTTCTCTTTATCTTGGTTATGACTCCTCTTATTTCAACCCTAGATTTCTTCTCTCAGCTCCACTCTTCTTTCCTTCTTGCATGTCTCTCAGATCTCTTTCTCATGTACTCTTTTGGTTCCATTCTCTTCTCAAACCTCATCTCATCTTTCTATGGATACCTTCTACTAGAACCATTCTTTTCTCTCTCTGCTTCCCCCATATTTCCAACTCCACCCCTACGTAGGAGGTTTTTACTTCACCATTCTACTAGGATCCATGTCAATTATCCCATTATCCATGAACAAAATATTTATTGACATAGGTATTTCTTCCAATAATATCCTTCTAGGGTCATATGCAAATTTTCTTTTTCCACCAATGAAGGATTCCCTGCACTCATTAGAAAAATCAGCAATATACCCTTCTTTCACATGCTCAAACTAGAAATCAATAGATATGAACCACTTATTTTCCATGGATCTAAGTTAATCTATATTTTTCACCTTCTCCACTCATACAATAAAAAAGGAAAGTCAATGAAAAAATTTCATGTAAAATTGTATAGATGTACTTGTCTTTCCAATGTTCAAGGTTGATCTACATATTCTTGGTCTATCATCACAAAAAATGATCCTCCTTAAATATCCAATATTATATCTTTTTCCTAGAAGTTTTCCACCTCATTTTCTTCCTTCAACCTGTAGTACAAAATATTCAGGTCTCGGTGATGGAACTATTTGTTATCTCTTTCAATTGGAGTGTTTCATACTCTAGTGATGCAGGAGCATCTCTCCAAGCTAGCCATGCGCCAGCCAGCCAACCCACTCAGCGCATTCAAAGCACGCATTCAAGGAAGAGATGCACCAACCCTCTCACATTTTGAATTTGATTCAAAAGCATTTAATGTATGTAAGGTCGTGGAGCCATAGAGCCATGCCTTTGAGCAAGCGTTAGGTAGAAGTAGCCTTTAATGGTTGTATGACTGAGATCTAGATCCGATATGGACTAGACAACCATTAATTGTAAATTCAATATAATTTTATAGAGTAGGTAGCTTGGAGGGAAGAGCTCGAAGAGCCCCCTCATGTAAAAGATCTTGGATCTCATTTTGAAGTAGTGCAAGGTAGCAAGAGTAGAGTAGAGAAGAGAGGAAGAGCGGAGACTCTGTGAAAGTCTGAGCTCAAGAACACCTTTGCACATACATTATTCATATTAATACATGGGCAGATTTCCTGCATTGAGATTCTATGTGTTTATGTGTTTATGATGAATCTATTTGTGTGTTCTTTATATGCTGTAGATGTATGATTAGGTATGCATTTGCAGAGACATATAGGTTCTACTATCTATGGGTTCTCTGATTTCAGGTTTGGGGATCTTTGAGGCTTCATGCCAAGAGGGCATGAAAAAACACTATGGGTTCTAAGAGTTAGTGCTTAGAGAGCACTTCCAATTATGTGAAATTTGGACAAGGACGTGCTAGGAGGGCATACCAACTAAAATCATTGACTCAGAGGAAGACCTCAAGGTTGTTGAATACCTTGGAGGAAAGACTGAGTAGGGGAAGATACAGTGGAAGACAGGGTCGTTGTGGGATTTTGCAAGAGCTCTGCCAGGCGTGCATTGAGAGGATGCATGGGTTGCATTGAGGAGGAGAACTCTGGTTCGAGTTCAAAAGGAGATAGAATCACTGAGGACTCTGGACACTCTACTAGGAGGGCATTAAGTAGGTGCCAGAGCGAACAGAGAGAAATATTTGAGTTGAGAGACAGAGAAGAGTCCAAGGAAGGATCTTCACAGGGTTGTTGAACATCATGCAGACTCAACAAGAGGTTTTCTTGAGAAAAGGAGTGCTAGGGGGGCATCAAATTCTCCATCTGAGGGAGAAGGAAAAAGGGTTAATCCCTTAGAGGCTGAAGCTACAAGAAAATATCAGAAGAGATAGCACCTTCGTGCGTGCAAAGACTCTACAAGGAGTGTAGAAGTTGAAGAATCCTTTGAGGATTCAAGGAGAGAAGCTCAGGAGGAGTAGTTCTTTCATGCACAGAGCCATAGCTGCAGAAGTCGCAGAGGCCAAGGAACTCTTTGGAGAGATTAGAATCCCAAAAGCTTAGGAGAGGCAACGTCTTTGAGAATGCAGGCGAGACCAATGGTGTAGAGCTCGCAGAGGAAAAGTAAAGGTCAAAGACTTTGGAATTTGGAAAATATTCCAAAGTTTGGGAATAAAGAGCATGCTCAACAGGAGGAGAAAAATTTCCGTTAGATCAACCAAGAAGATCTAGACAGTGGATTCATGTCCAGGCAGTGTAGGAAGGGTGCAACGGAAGAATAGGTCTAAGCCGTCAGATCTAGGTAAATAGACCGATAGTTGTCATATCTGTGGAAAACTGCATGAGGTTTAAATCCTCACACAAAGAGTAGAGAATCCAAAAAGTCCCAACAAGGTAGAGGTATAAGGATTTCAGACTTCGGGAATTCGGAGGTTCAGAGGACGAAGGACCAGATATTAGGAATCATGGGTCCCGAAGTCCCGAAGTTATCTAATTCATCCATATAATAAGGACAGGTGTCGCGATATCCCTTCATATCAGGGATTCATACATTGGGAAGCAGAGCATGGAGAAGTCTTTCAAGTTCGCAAATGGCAAAGTCTTGAAGACGATCAGAGCTGTCCATCTATGGGAGGACACGTGGTGAATATTAGGGAGTCCACTGGGATTTTAGATACTGGGAATTCGAGAGAACAGAGGATAAGTTTCGTAGGGGTCACGAAATTCCAAAATGTGAAACCCCAAAAACTCTTAAAGAATGGGGAGGACACATGGAAGTGATCAAGGCATTGGGGAAATCCTCGAAAGGAAGGTGATTTCAGTATTTCGTCTACCGGAAGATGAAGGGGTAAGAGTTCAGAACTCTTGACCCATGAAGTTCTGAAAGAATGCGAGCCATTGAATTGAGGGAGGCTCACAATCATCGATGTCATTGAAAGTGCGATAGTGGCATTTCTGGCTTCGGTACTTCGGTATTTCGAATACTGGAAGTATGAGAGGACAAGGAATTGGAGCAGCTGGATTCACGAAGACACAAAATGTGAAATCCTAAAAGTGTTTGAAGGAGTGTCAGGTCGCGAGACAGGGTCAAACATTTCGACATTTCAGAGTTCAGAACTTCATGAGTTCCAAGGACCAAAGGTCAAGTGATTCGGGGTTGGAAGTCCCGAAATTGCAAAACGTGAAAAGCCGAGGAAAGGAAATCCTTGGAGGAGAAAGTTGGGAGTGGCATTTCAGAGATTTGGGGTTCAGGATTTTGGGAATCCTGAAGGCAAGGAACAGGGGCATATCAACTTTCTGGGAGTCCAAAAGATAGGAGGTCAGGTGCTTTTGCGTCGAGAAAACCTCGAAAGGGACTGCAGTCATATGGGAAGTGGTCACATGGACTAAGATCTAGGTTAGGGGGCTAATTACTGTGGGTGTCATTTTGACATTTCGATATTTTGGTGATCGAGAGATCAAGGAATCAAGGACTCTCGACATCAGGACTCAAGGAGTCCCGGGACCTGAAATTCTATTATCGGGGAAAAGGTCCACGGACGTATACAGAGGTCGTGGTGTGGAGTTAAAGGAACTGTGGATCGAGTATTGGAGATTCCAGCAGGGAATCAAAAGAGTCAATTCGGCTTGAAGGAATTAAAGAACAATCCTTAGAATGGGAGGTCATGCAGTACCTACTTCGATAGGGGGATCGATGTTAGAAATGGTATCAGAGCTTGACTATCTTTGTATATTTCAGGTAGAGAGAGTAGGAAGAAAAAAAACTCTGGTACACATTAGTTTGGTATCAAAGGCAGCTTGCAGAGACAGGCAGAGGAAGGTAGAGTACTGGAACTCTATGGTGATTATTTGCAGGTACGCAACAGTCAGGAAGATAGTCGGAGGGTTGTATGAGAAAGATGGAAGCACTCAAAGGTGCAGAGTAACAACAACAGGTTTGTCAGGAGGGCAGACAGAAACAGGAAGATGGCTACTAAAGGCCATGGATGCGATGGAAAGAATATCCATCAATAGTAGGAGAATGCTATGAGAGATAAATAGCTCATCGATATTAGAGAAAGAATGGATGAGCTAGAATTATGGATGTAGCAGAATGCTAAGTCGAGATGGGTATATGAATGGCCCATGAAGACAAAGGTAAAGTGGCCGATTCAAGAATTGGTGGCCAGAAGACAGCAGAAGTTGTTAAAGAGATGGCTGAGGCATGCTGAAGGCCTCAGGGATGAACAAGAGAAGATGGTTCAGGTATGTGAACCAGAGGTTGGGAAAAATCTCAGTGATGAGGATGAACTGAGATCACTAGATGATCTCAAGGACTGCTAAGATGACAGAGTAGAAGTTCCCAATTGCCAAGAGGGCAACGAGATGACATCACTGCGGCATCTCATGGACTATCAAGATGACAGCAGGGGAATTTTATATTTCCAGGAGGGCAAGAAGATGATATCACTGCGAGATCTCATAGATTGCCAGGAGGGCAGCAGGAAAATCCCAATTTTCCAGGTGGGCATGGGAACTGAAATGAGGCTATGTGAAATTCTCATGAACTCGGAGGTGAGTTCATATCACCAAGGGATGATAGTAAGTGGATATTCATGTGGTTTTGCAGATCATGTGAATGAATATGATGACAATTTAAAAACTTTCACCTTCCAGCAGGAGGATCAGATGAATCTTTTGATCATTTGAGGAATTGAAATATTCCTGCCACTTAGCTCAGTTGGGGCTAAAACCTGTGTTGCATATGCACCAACAACAGAAGGACAGCCAATAGAGACTGTCATGGAAGAAGAAGAAGCATTGGAGTAGATGTTAGAGGCTGCCCAAGCAGAAGAAGAAGAAGAGCGTTCCGAGGAATGGTTCAAAATTTTCAGCCAGGAAGATGAAACAACTGCAGCATTGGAGCTTGCAGTAGAAGAAGCTGAAGAAGAGACAGACAACATGAGTCTTGTTGATTTGTGCAAAGATATTGAATCCCTGGAGAGAAGGGTGAAGGTTCATAGCTTGCACATCCAACAAGTCAAGTTGGAGGTAGATGAAGGAGGATTCCAGTCTGAGGAGAAGGTGGAGGAAGCTGGAGATGCACCAACAGAAGAACTGGTAGAAGTTAAGTTGTCAGAAGAGGAAGTTGAACAACAGTTCAATGAGGAGACTGCAGAGATGGAGTCTGTAGTAGAGTGGCCACTTAGTGCCACAAAGGAGGGTAAAGACAGCATGAGAGATCATAGTGATCTTCCCATTTGCAGAAAAATTTTGCAGCAGAGGAGACTACATGAATATAGCCATCCACTACAATAGTTGGACAAGGTGATTGATGAGATCAGGGGTCTTATGATTAAATCACTAGAGACTACCATCAAGGAGAAGCTGAGCAGAAGGGAGACTGCCAGAGCAGCAGCAAAGTAGCAACAATAACAACAAAAACAACAATAAAGAGATGGAGCAGAGAGACAACTCCAAAGAGTTGTTTGGGATCCATGAGGATTTCAATAGCCAGGGTGGAGATCTCATGAGCAGGATCTCATGAATTTTGCAGTAGAGGAGTATGATGCAGGAGTGTCTCTCCAAGCCAGCCATGCGCCAGCTAGCCAGACCACTTAGCACATTCAAAGCACACATTCAAGGAAGAGAGGCGCCAACCCTCTCACATTTTGAATTTGAATCAAAATAATTTAATGTATGTAAGGGCATGGAGCCATAGAGCCATGCCTTTGAGCAGGCATTAGGTAGAAGTAGCCTTTAATGGTCGTAAGGATGAGATCTAGCTCTAA
Organism: Picea mariana; assembly: GCA_032191745.1. Lineage (NCBI taxonomy): Eukaryota > Viridiplantae > Streptophyta > Pinopsida > Pinales > Pinaceae > Picea > Picea mariana. The sequence goes on from JASDQU010503589.1 coordinate 34,660, forward strand.
TATGGACTAGACAACCATTAATTGTAACTTCAATATAATTGAATAGAGTAGGTAGCTTGGAGGGAAGAGCTCGAAGAGCCCCCTCATGTAAAAGATATTAGATCTTATTTTGAAGTAGTGCAAGGTACAAAGAGTAGAGTAGAGTAGAGAGGAAGAGCGAAGACTCTGTGAAAGTCTGAGCTCAAGAACACCTTTGTACAGGCATTTTTCATATTAATACATGGGCAGATTTCATGCATTGAGATTCTATGTGTTTATGTGTTTATGATGAATGTCTTTGTGTGTTCTTTATATGTTGTAGATGTATAATTATGTATGCATTTGCAGGGGCAGTTAGGTTCTTCTATCTGTGGTTTCTTTGATTTCAGGTTTGTGGATCTTTGAGGCTTCATGCCAAGAGAGCGTGACAGAACACTGGGGGTTCTGAGAGTTAGTGCTTAGAGAGCACATCCAATTCTGCAGAATTTGGACAAGGACGTGCTAGGAGGGCATACCAACTGAAATCATTGACTTAGAGGAAGACCTCAAGGTTGTTGAATACCTTGGAGGAAAGACTGTGTAGGGGAAGACACAGTGGAACATAGGGTCATTTTGGGATTCTACAAGAGCTCTGCCAGGTGGGCATTAAGCGGATGCACGAGTTGCATTGAGGAGGAGACCTCTGGTTCGAGTTCAGAAGGAGATAGAATCATTGAGGACTCTAGACACTCTGCCAGGAGGGCATTGAGTAGGTGCTAGAGTGAACATATAGAACTCTTTGAGTTCAGAGATAGAGAAGAGTCCAAGGAAGGATCTTCACAGGGTTGTTGAACACCCTGCAGACTCAATAAGACGTTTGCTTGAGCAAAGGACTACCAGGAGGGCATCAGATTCTCCACCTGAGGGAGAAGGAAAAAGGGGTAATCCCTTAGAGGTCGAAGCTATAGGAAAATCTCAGAAGAGATAAGACCTTCATGTGTGTAAAGACTCTGCAAGGAGTGTAGAAGTCGAAGAATCCTTTGAGGATTCAAGGATAGAAGCTCAAGAGGAGTAGTGCTTTCATGCACAGAGCCATAGCTGTAGAAGTCATGGAGGCCAAGGAACTCTTTGGAGAGTTTAGAATACTAAAATCTCAGGAGGGGCAACGTCTTTGAGAATGCGGGCGAGACCAATGGTGTAGAGCCCAAAGAGGAAAGGTAAAGGTCGAATCCTTTGAAATTTGGAAAATCTTCCAAAGTTTGGGAAGAAAGCGCATGCTCAACAGGAGGAGCACAACTGTCGTCGAATTAGCCGAGAAGATATAGACCATGAATTCATGTCCAGGTAGCGTAGGAAGGGTGAAGTGGAAGAATAGGTCTGAGCCATTAGATCTGGGTACATAGACTGATATCTTTCATATCTATGGAAAACTACACGAGGTTTAAATCCTCATGCGCAGAGCAGAGAATCCAAAAATTCCCGACAGGGTAGAGGTATCGAGATTTCAAACTTTTTGAATTCAGAGGTTCAAAGGATGAAGGACTGGAGATTAGGACTCATGGGTCCCAAAGTATCGAAGTTATCTGAGTCGTCCATCTAAGAAGGACAGGTTTCACGAGATCCTTTCATATCGGGGATTCATACATTGGGAAGAAGAGCACAAAGAAGTATTTTGACTTCACAACTGGTGAAGTCCCGAAGATGATCAGAGCCGTCCATATGTGGGAGGACACGTGGTGAAGATCATGGAGTCCACTGGGATTTCAGATACCGAGGATTCGAGAGAATGGAGGATAAGAGTCGTAGGGGTCATGAAGTTTCGAAATGCGAAACCCTGAAAACTCTGAAAGAATGGGGAGGATAGGTGGAAGCGATCGAGGCATCGGGGAAATCCATGAAAGGAAGGTGATTTCAGTATTTTGGATACTGAAAGATGAAGGGGTAAGAGTTCAAAACTCTTCACCCATGAAGTTTCAAAAGAACATGAGTCATCGGATCGAGGGAGGCTCACAGTCGTCGATCTCATTGAAAGTGCGATAGTGTCATTTCGATCTTTGGTACTTTGGTATTTCAGATACACGAAATACGAGAGGACAAGGAATTGGAGCAACAATATTCACAAAGACCTGAAACCCGAAATTCCAAGGACCAGAGGTCAAGCGCTTCGGGGTTGGAAGTCCTGAAATCACGAAACGTGAAAATCCACGGAAAGGAAATCCTTGGAGGAGAAAGTCAAGAGTGGCGTTTCGGAGATTCAAGGTTTGGGATTTTTGGAATTCTTAAGGCAAGGAACAGGGGCATATCGAATTTTTGGCAGTCCATAAGATAGGAGGCCAGGTGCTTTTGCATCAAGAAAACCCCAAAAGGGATTGCGGTCATATGGGAAGTGGTCACATGGAATAAGATCTGGCCCAGGGAGTTAATTACTGTGAGCGCCATTTTGGTGTTTCGATATTTCGATGATCGGGAGGTCGAGGAGTCAAGGAATCTCAACATCAGGACTCAAGGAGTCCCAGGACCCGAAATTCTGTTATCAGGGAAAAGCTCCACAGACGTATATAGAGGCCGTGGTGTGGAGTTAAAGGACCTATGGATTGAATATTGGAGATTCCAGCAGGCAATCAAAAGAGTCGATCTGGATCGAAGGCATTAAATAATTATCCTTAGACCGGGAGGTCATGCAGTACCTGCTATGGTAGGGGGAACTGTGTCATCTAGGTTTGATGAGATTCTACCTAAAAAAGCCAATAGGCATCAACAATCTTCATCCAAGGGTTGAAGAAGGTATAAGCTAATACACCATGAGAATAATAGTGACCATCGGTCTTGTGTAGGGTGTGGAGGAATAAAACATAAATGAAACCTTCATTAACTAATCATCCATTCATTCATTTCTACCACAAGATACTATGTAGGACCATATGAAATATGCATACATTCAACACATAATTCATCATATATAGAGATAAAATGTGCTCAAACATTATTCATTCATTCATTTAATGTGAAGAAATGAGATACAATATGTTTGTAGCCTATTGAAAGTGAATTAACTTTCAAAACATATATGATCCATACACTCATATCTCGATCTACTTTATCTATCATGCATAACAAAACCAAACATAACAAGAAGTGAAAACGAAACATTATTGAAGCTCTAGCTCATCTCACTCTAACTCATCTCATTCTCACATAATAGTTAGATCTTTTTTTACACAAAATCCCAACCCTTACATATCCACATGAATCCCACCATATATTCCAGAGAGGGTTCCAATCATAACAAACATGACAACTCATCCATAACCTTGACCCTTACTCGTTAGGATGTTGCACAATCAATTACAATGATTCGAGGGGATATTTTTAGATATGGCTTCCATGTTGTTTACTTGACTCCTTGTCCAGAGTAGAAAATTGGTTGGTATGTGTAGTAAACCATCGATTGGACGAGACTTTTAACCTTGGCGATGTGCAATGCATATTCTCTAGCACACACACAATGTTGGCTATATGAACAATAATCAATCCTTGGGTGCCAACAAGTAAGTTGGTGGTAAATTTTCTCTTTTTCCTTCTTCATGTAATAAACCTTTCCATTTTAAATAATATTTCAAAAATTATTCACAGGTGCAAGCCATGGAGGATGAGATGTCATAGATAGAGAAGATTGATGGACGAGAGTTAGTCTATATCCCTCGTGGAAAATTTACTATTGGTGTAAGTAGTATTTACAAGATAAAATTCAATATGGATGGAAGTATTCAAAGTATAAAGCATGACTAGTTGCAAAAGGACATGTGCAACAAGAAGGCATTGACTATGAGGAAACATTTTATCTTGTAGCAAGACTTGAAACTCTAAGAGTTTTTCTCTCCATTACATCTCAGTTTAAGTTCACAATTTATCATATCGATGTTAAATCTTATTTCTTAAATGGATATTTTAAGGAAGAAATTTATGTTGAATAGCATCATTTTTTCATTGGTAAGGGTAAATAACACAAGGTTTATATGCTTAATAAGGATCACTATGGTCTTAAACAATCCCCTAGATATTGGAACCCTATAATAGATAACCATATTCATTATCATTGCTTTTCTAAATGTCCTTCTCAGAGTTCCATGTGCAAAAAGGTTGCAGGATCATATTTCATCATGCTTTTCTTATATGTAGTTGACTTAATATTTATGGGCACCTCATTCTCACTTTTGAAGGAGTTCAAAGAAGAAATAAAATCTAAATTTGAAACATTTGATTTAAGAGAAATGCAATATTGTTTGGGTATGAAAATGATTTTTCGGCATGAAAAAAAATAAAAAAATAGTTGGGGGCATATCAATTTGTCCATCCAAATATAATGAAAACCTATTGAAATGGTTTAACATGAAAGGTTGTAAACCTATGATCACTCCCATAGTTGTTGGAAGTAAATTGATGAATAAATATCACACTGGACAATTTGTAATTCCACTCTTTATAGATATCTGGTTGGAATCCTTATTTATTTGATAGCCACTAGAACAAACATTATCTTTTCTATGATTTTGGTAGCTAGGTTCATGCATGAACCTCATGAATCTCATTGGCAGGAAGGTAAAATAATTCAGACATATGTAAGTTGTACCAAATTTTTTGGATTGTTTTATAATGCTACTAATGATTCCAATGTTGTAGCATACAAATATGCAGATTGGGAAGGTAGCTTGGATGATCAAAATAATACTTTTGTTATTTTTTCTTAGGAGGAAAGATTATTTCTTGGAGTAGAAAAAAGAAACTCATTGTTGCTCTATATATGGTTGAAGAAAAATATATTGTACCATCATCAACAAGTACACAAGCTATTTGGATGGAAAGACCATTTGAATACTTTTGAATGGAATTATATATACCTATCAAATTCTATTGTGACAATAAAATCATAATCTCAATGACAAATAATCCAGTATTCCACAATATTGATATATTTGACATCATTTCATTTTATATCTTGTACAACAATAACTCATCTCTTTTGACTATTGTTGATCTAAAGATAAACTCAAGGACATTTTTTCTAGGGTTGTTCCAAACGATAGATTGGAAAATCCTAGACGACTATTGGGAATTAAAAAACTTGACATATAAGGGGGTATTGAAATAAATCATGCCTGATTTTTAGGCATGAGTTGTACATATGGAAGTTAGTTTGTTAAACATCTTCTACATGGCAATTTGAAACTAGCATGTGTTACTTGAAAGATACCACATTTTTCCTTCTTTGTTGATTTGTTTGGTCTTGAATTCAACTTCAATTTTATTCATTACGCAGATAGGTGTCCCCACTATTGGAATCGGTGGATTAATCAACGTTTTAATCATAAATTTCAATCTTAAGGTTGACAATTGATGATGGCATATTCTCCGCCATCCTCTCTAATCAATGGATGATATTTTGATAAATTAACTTATGTTCATTTATAAAGAGGTATGTTTATGTGATTACTTTTTCACATTTACTAAATAAGATTAAAAAGTTACTTGGTCACCACCAGATTGCGACGTTTAGTGATTAAGAAATAACAACAGAAATTATTATTACTAGGCGGATGGGTATGGTCGCGTGGGTGTTTCAATTAACAGTGGAATTGGATGCCAATTAATTTTTTTTACAGCACGTCGTCATTTTTCTACCAGGGCAGATGCTTATGGCCGCGTGGATTCTATCCACCTCTCCGCGTTTCAACCTCCCACTTCCCTGGATGCTTATGGTTGTGTGGATTCCAGCCTCCCCTTCGCGTTTCAACTTCCCACCTTCCCTTCGCGTGGATGTGAAGTGAAGTGTGGGCGTATCAACCTCCAACCTCCCTGGTGGCGTTTCAATTAATTGTGGAGAAGCATAGGTTCTTAGGATTACTTTTATAAATAATTTAATATTTATAAAATTTAAATATATTTAATTTTACAATAATTAAATATGATTTTAAAATAATTACATTTTATTTTAAATATAATTTTAATATAAATTTATTTCTTAATATAATTTTAAATCTTATTTTTAATATAAATTTAAATTTTATAAAATTTTAATCTAATTTTAAAAATTATTTTTTATATAATTAAATACAATTTTAATATAATTAAATCATATAAGTTCAAAAAAATTAATCTTAAAAAAATTAAAAAATTGTAAATATATTTAGTTTTAAGTTAATTATATTTTTAATAAATTAATTAAATTTAATTTTACATTTTATAAATTGATATTTTTAAAAGTAATTATTATTTATAAATAAAATTAATCATTTTACAATATAATTATTTTCTAAATTAACTAATTTTTTATTTTTAATAAATTAATTAAATATAATTTTACATTTAATAATTGATATTTTTAAAAGTAATTATTATTTAAAAATAAAATTAATCATTTTACAATATAATTATTTTCTAAATTAATTAATTTTTTTTTTAATTCTAATTTAATTTGATTAAATGAAATTTTATCCTTACAAATTTTAATTATTTCAAAATAATCATAATAGTGTTTTATTTTTTAATTTTAAAAATCAATTTAATATGTTATATTGTACAGTAATATAAATTAATACTTTAATTTTCATTAATGTAATATTAATATATTAATACTTTTATAATGTATTACTATTTTATTAATATATTATTTTAATAGTGTATTAATGTATTTTAACGAGTTGAATTGTTATTTTATCTTTAAAAAATAGTAAATATATTTAATTTTGAAAAAAACTATAAATTTTTTATATTTAGATTTTTTTAAATATTTATTAATAAAATAATATTAATACAAAAATTGTATTTTTTGTTTTTATATTTTTCTATTAAATATTAAATATGTATTTCTTAATGGAATAATATTAATAAACTATTTTTTTATTTTATTTTTATTTTTCTATTCAATGTAAAAATAGTAATAAACACTATTTTCATAATATGGATTTGAATGAAACTTTTCTATGGGTAGGAGACTTGTAACAATAATAAATCCTTATAACAATAATAAATCATCATCAAATTTCAAGTTGATTTTCCATCAATGTCTTTAGAATTAGTATAAATTGTCATCTGCAACTCGTAAAACAAGTTGATTTCCTTTAAATGTTCTTAGGACAAATATAAACTATCATCTATAATGTATAAATCAAGTAGATTTTTTATCAATGTCCTTAGAACAATATAACTCATCATCTACAAAGATCCATATGATTTGTTATCAAATCTCTTATAATAACTATAACTCATTAAATAATTTGTTGTTACAATGTGATGAACATAGTGTTGAGTCTTTCAATTTGACAAACATTGCATCGAGTTTCGCAATTTAACGGACATAACCATATTTTCTCAGTGTGATGAATAAGACTTTCCATAACCATATTGTCACATTATGACAAACATAACCATATTGTTGCAATGCCATGAGCATGACTTGTCATAACCACATTATCGCAATGTGACGAACATAACCATATTGTCACAATGTGACGAACATGAATGGCCATAACCACATTATCACAATGTGATGAACATAACCATATTGTCGCAATCTTATGAACATGACTGGCCATAACCATATTGTTGCAATGTGATGAACATCACCCCATTGTCGAAATAAATATCCTGTCATTGCTATGTGATGAACATATGACATTTATTTTTATCACATATCCATTTGACATATCATGAACATACAACATTATTGTTCATCACATTGCCACTTTTTGCTTAAATGACATGTCATTGTAATGTGATGAACATAAACCCCTCGTCCCAATATCCCCGTCATTGTCAATATGTGACAATCAATATATTGTCATCGCAATGTGATGAACGTAGCTCCATCATTGCAATGTGATGCAAATATCATGTCATCATATTGTGATGCAAATATCTTGTCGTCGTACTCTGGCGAACTTATCCCATCCCTTGCAATGTGAAAAACATAACCATATTCTCACAATGTGACGAACCTAGCCTTATACGCTGAACATATGATGTGATTAACCTAGCCTTATATGTTGAACATATGATGTGACGAACATAACCATATTGTTGCAATGTTACGAACCTAGCCTTCTAAGTTGAACATACAATGTGACGAACATAAATATGGTTGACCTTGATTGACCATGGTTGACTATGGCTAACCATGGCTGACAATGGTTGAACATGGTTGGCCATAACCATATTGTCACAATGTGACGAACACAATGATATTGTCGCGATGTGAAGAACATGAGTGGCCATACAAATATTTTTTGCAATGTGACGAGCATGTCTTGTCATAACCATATTGTCACAATTTGATGAATATAACCATATTGTCGCAATGTGACGAACATGACTCGACATAACCATATTGTCACAATGTGATGAACATAACCTTGTCATCACAATGTGATGAAAATAACCATATTGTTGCAATGTGATGAACATAACCTCGTCATCCTAATGTGCTGAACATATCCTCACCACCTGTGACATAGATCCTATCGTCATAATGTGAAAAAACAACATACGAACCTGGCCTTATATGCTGAACATACAATGTGACAAACATAACCATATTGTTTCAATGTTATGAACCTAGCCTTCTACATTGAACATACGATGTGACAAACATAACCATATTGTCACAATGTGACGAACATAAATATGGTTGACCTTGATTGACCATGACCATGGTTTGATGATAGTTGACAATGGTTGAACATGGTTGGCCATAACCATATTGTCACAATGTGATGAACACAACGATATTATCGCGATGTGAAGAACATGAGTGGCCATAAAATATTTTTTGCAATGTGATGAGCATGTCTTGTCATAACCATATTGTCACAATTTGATGAATATAACCATATTGTCGCAATGTGATGAACCTGGCTGGCCATAACCATATTGTCGCAATGTGATGAACATAACCTTGTCATCATAATGTGATGAAAATAACCATATTGTTGCAATGTGATGAACATAACCTCATCATCCTAATGTGATGAACATATCCTCACCGCCTGTGACACAGATATCCTATCATCGTAATGTGAAAAAACAACATACGAACCTGGCCTTATACGCTGAACATACGATGTGACGAAGATAACCATATTGTCGCAATGTGACAAACATAAATATGGTTGACCTTGATTGACCATGAGAATGGTTGACTATGGTTGACCATGGTTGAAAATGGTTGAACATGGTTGAAAATGGTTGACTATGGTTGAAAATGGTTGAAAATGGTTGGCCATATCCATATTGTCACAATGTGACAAACACAACGATATTGACCATGACCATTGACAATGGTTGACAATGGTTGACTATGGTTGACAATGGTTGGCCATATCTATATTGACAATGTAATGATTTACCATGACCATTGTTGATTATGGTTGACCATGGTTGACAGTGGTTGAACATGGTTGGCCATAACCATATTGTCACATTGTGACAAACACAACGATATTGTCGCGATGTGAAGAACATGAGTCGCCATAACAATATTTTTTGAAATGTGATGAGCATGTCTTGTCATAACCATATTGTCACAATTTGATGAATATAACCATATTGTCAGAATGTGATGAACATGAATGGCCATAACCATATTTTCGCAATGTGACGAACATAACCTCGTCATCACAAAGTGATGAAAATAACCATATTGTTGCAATGTGATGAACATAACCTCATCATCCTAATGTGATGAAGATATACTCACATCTGCGACACAGATATCCTATTGTCAAAAAGTGAAAAAACAATGTCGTATCATCACTCTGTGATGAACATCACCCCATTATCAAAATAAATATCCTGTCGTCGCTATGTGATGAATATATCACATTTATTTTCATCACATGTCCATTCAACATATGATGAATATATGACATCTATGTTCATGACATTGCCACTTTTTACTTAAATGACATGTCATTGTAATGTGATAAACATAAACCCCTCGTTGCAGTATCCCCATCATCGTCAATATGTGTCAAACAATATATTTTCATTGCAATGTGATGAACGTAGCCCCATCATTGGAATGTGAAGAAAATTTCCTCTCATCATATTGTGATGCAAATATCTTGTCGTCGTAATATGGTGAATTTATCCCCTACCTTGAAATGTCACAAAAATAACGATATTGTCACGATATGATGAACATAGCCTCGCCATCCCAATTTCATCAAAATAGCTTCATCGTCACAATGTTACATGAATATCATGTCGTCATAATGTGACAAACACTTCCAAATTTCACTATCTGAATGTCATTCGTAGTCTTGGTCAACTATGGTCATGGCCAACCATGGTCACCTATGGATAACAACTGTCAAACTTGGCTAGCCATTGTCAACCATAGTCAAGCATAGTCAACCGTGGTCATGGTCAACCAAGGTCAACAGTAGTGAAGGTCATCCATAGTGAATGTCAAGCATAGTGAAGGTCTATGAAATTTAACCATGGTGAAGGTTTATGGAAGTTAACCATGGCCATGGTCAACCATAATTAACCATGTCAACCATAGTGAACCTTTCCTTCCCAAAGTTGACAAATTTCTATGATGAACATATGACATTTATGTTCATCACATTGCGAATATTTACTTAAATGACCTATCATTGCAATGTGATGAACCTAAAACCCTCGTCCAAATATCCCCATCGTCATCAATATGTGACAAAAAATATATTGTTGTTGCAATGTGATGAACATAGCCTCGTCATTGGAATGTGATGCAAATATCTTGTCATTGCAATCTGACAAACATAGCCTCGTCATCACAATGTCATCAACATAGCTTCATTGTCAAAACGTTACGCGAATATCATGTCATCATAATGTGACAAACACTTCCAAATTTCACTATCTCAATGTCATCCATAGTCTTGGTCAATTATGGTCATGACTAACCATGATTGTTTATGGACAACCACTGTCAAACATGTTTATCCATTGTCAACCATGGTCAACTAGAGTCAACTATGGTCATGGTCAACCAAGTTCAACCATAATGAAGTTCATCCATAGTAAACGTCAACCATAGTGGAGGTCTATAGAAGTTAACCACGATGTAGGTCTAGGGAAGTTAACCATGGTCATGGTCAACTATAATTAACCATGTCAACCATAGTGAACCTTTCCTTCCCAAAGTCAACAAAGTTCTACCAAATTTATCCATGATCATGGCCAACCATAGTGAAGCGTGGTCATTGTAAATTATTGTATTAGTGTATTAATACATTAATAATGTATTACTAATTTATTATTGTATTATTATTTTAATAATGTATTATTAATGTACTATTACTTTAATAATGTATTTATTAAGGTATTAATACTTTAATAATGTATTAGTAAAGTATCCATACCTTTTTAATGTATCAATTCTTTAAAATTATTTTTTTAATATCAATATTTATGTTTTATTATAAATATTAATATTAATATTGTAGTGTATTAATAATATTAATAAATACATTATTAATAGTGTATTTAATGTAAAAACTAATTCATGTATTAATGTATAAATTAATTAATACTTAATGTTACTTAACAATATTAATAATAATAAATCATTGTTAATAATGTATTTAATGTATAAACTAATTAATACTTTAATTATTTATTATTAATGTATTAATACTTTAATGATGCATTTATTAAGGTATTAATATTTTAATAATGTATTGATACTTTTTTAATGTATTAATATCAATATTTATGTTTTAATATAAATATAAATATGTATATATTAGTGATTAAGAATATAATAAATACATTATTAATATTATATTTAATGTATTAATGTATAAATTAATTAATATACTTTACATTATACATTAATGTATATATTAATTAATATATTATATTATTAATGTAGCATTCAATCAATATATTAATGTAAATTAATATTTTAATTTATACATTACATTAATACAATACATCAATGTATCATTACATTATTAATGTTTTATTTTATTACTCTATTAATATTTTTGCAATGTATTAATTAATAATGTTTAAATTTATTAACTAATTAATACATTACACTATTAATGTATCAATCAACTACATTATACATTGATGTAACTTCATACTTTAATTTATAGATTACATTTATACATTATCAATATCTATTACATTAATGTAATACATTACATTAATAGATCTCTTTAATTTATATACATTAATACAATATTAATGTAATAAATGTGGTGTGATAAAGAGTTAGAGGAAAAAAGAAAATTAAGGTATTATAAAGATGTAATCAACCCTAATCTAGAAGATCAAAATTATCTATTTGTTTTGCCAACTATAAAAAAAAAAATAAGCATTGCTAAGATAAGAACAAATTCTCACGAGCTCGATAGTGAAACCGGGCGTTGGTCAATTCCTAAAACACCATGGGATGAAAGAGTGTATCCCCTTTTTGACACTAGGAATGTTGAAGACGAGAAGCACTTTCTCTTAGATTGTCGAGCCTATACCCATATTAAATCTCATTTTCAAAATATTGATCACACTACCAACCTTCCTAATCTCTTAACTCAACAAAACTATGGTGATCTTGGAAAGCTTCTCTTAATGTTTTTCGAGCACATAAACAAAATTCTAAAGAATCACAAGTAATCACTTACCCTTTTAAGTCCGATAGACCAATTAGGTCTTAGTGGACGTTAATCATCATCATCATCATCAATATATTAATGGTGGTCTAGAAGGCATGTCGGCTGTCAACTAGCAACAACCACTTTTATGTAAAAAGTGGTTAATATACACCGATCGGCGTCATTTTCCACCTTTTTAAATTAATGAGGCCGATCTACGTATATCAACCACTTTTTACATAAAAGTGGTTGTTACTAGTTTAAACAATATTAAATATGAACAAATATATGCTATAGTTATCTTTGTTTAATTCTAAAGTTCCTTTTTACGGCCATTTATTATATTTATTCACATGGTTTTACAATCTATTACAGAGAGAAGTTCTTTTTATATTCTTGTAGGTTCTTTGGGTACTGTGATTATTTTTTTGCAATCACTATACTAAAATAGAGCATACTTTATTTTTATTCTTTTCATAAATAGAGCATAAGATGCTACTTTAGATGAAGCAGAGCATAATTTATAAAATAGAAATTATAAATAGTGCAGGAAATTTGTTTGTTATTATATTCATTTGTGAAATCTATTTTGTTGTCATGGATACATTCTGAATTATTTTTGTTGTGTTGTTTCGCTTACTGTTTGGATCTTATATTTGTGGGTTTGATTCTAAGCAATCATTTAAATCCTTTTGCTAACATCCTTTAGTGATAGTGGTTGGAGAACACAAATACCTTTTTCTGAGGGTTCCTCTTACTATCTCAAGTGGGATTTGTAGGCTTTACATGAAAGGCTCATTGCATGAAATTCTCTTTTCATCCTTCTTACCTTCATTTGTACTCCAATAGATAGAGGTTCTTCAAGGCCTTGCGCAGGTCAGAGGGTGACAGAATGTTCTTCGCCTAAAATTCGTCTGCTCATAGTGGGATTAAACATTCTTCTCGTGAAAACCTTTGTGCCTCCAAGCTATGAATTGGCTTCAACCTATTAATTTTGAAGTAGTGCAGGGGTACCGATATGATCAAGAAAGTCTTAAAATCTTATCGCCAAGGAGTATGGAAAGGATTTCAAACCCGATCCAAATGATAGCTGACTATTGCATCAGCGGGCTGACTTAGATATTGAAGATCATACGACTAGTAAGATAGGTGTCTAGACTGGTTTTATACAAGTCATTCGCAAACTTCTTGTTTTATATGGAAGTAGGTATAAAATTTGAAGGGAAGGGTAACCTTTTAAGTTGAAGGGTAATGATTATCATATTCTAGGTTGATAAGTTAAAATAAATTATTATCTTATAAGTCAAAACAAATTATTCATTTTATATCAAAATGAAAAATATCAAATGATTGTTTCACAACTTAATAATTAAGTGTGAAAAATCTAACTCTTACCTGTTATTTTCAAAGCATAGGTTTTTACTTATAAAATTAAGTTTAAATAATTTAATATAATTATATTTTTTTTTAAATATTTTTATATGTAGTGATAATATTTTTTCATAAACACATAAAATACACATTCAAATGCATTGCCTAAAATATTGGACATAAAATAAATTGAATAAAATATTATGATGTCTTAACTTCCTCCACCTAGTGAAAGAGACAACCATGTCTTCATTCCTATACAAGTTTTGTAATTTTTGATTTATTTCACCTAGTGCAATTTCTAAGGTATTAAAAGAGATAAAAACATCAAAGTGTAATGTTTCTAGATAAAGTCTATATTTATCATCGTTTTTTATACGATTCAAGATCAAAAATCGTCTTTCACAACTAACACTATTAATTGAAAGTGTAAGAACAATTTTTTACAATTTCATTGGATTTGGATATGACTCACACAACTTATAATCCCCTCCACATTGTTCTCATGTTCAAACCATTTTTTTATTTGTATTTTCCCAATGTAAAGTAATAGTAAAACTTTTCATTTCTTCGTCACTTTTTCATATATTAATTATTCATATATTAATTATTGATGACGTCTCAATATAAAAATTTCCACATAATATTAATCATTGTTTTGTTTTGAAGACTCTTTCATCCATTTCTTAAAAGAATTGAATAATTTTTTCACATTCAAGATATTAAAATCTATAACTCTATCATTGAGACAATCAATAATATTTTGGACAAAGTATTTATCAAACTAGATACAATCTTCCGTAATACCTAACCCAAGTGAATTAAATATGGGTTCAAATATTGAGATATGTGTATGAGAAGGATTTATATTAGAAATAAACTCCAATTTTTCATATTCCAATTTGTTCAAGAAATGTCGACCATGTTCAAAACTACTCCAAACATATTTGGCAAGAATCTTTTATGAAGAAGTTTAATAAGAACAACTAAATGTATACTAATAGATTGTATAGAAATATGTTCCTTTTTTTGTGACTCACGGAATTAACAACTCAATTTGCACTCGTACTCATATGACAGGGTCGATTAGTGTATGCTACCTTTATAACCTTCAAGTGTGTTCACATAGCCCCCAAGCATGGGGCACGGGTAAATCGGGGTGAAAATGGAACTTGAGACCTCATTTTTTACATTTCCTTCCATTTACATGACACTTGCCAATCATTCTACAACCTTGCGAGCATATTCCTTTTGAAATCATTCACTTAAATTATTTAATTTGATTGGAAAATACACTAAAAAATGAATACAAATTTGAACTTGAAATGATTTTCCCATTTTATAAATCCTTCTACTATTATGTTTTCATTCACGTAATAATCATGGAATAATTTTGAAAATCCTATTGATTACATGTCATGTTAAAGATTTGATTTGATGAATTTTTAATTATCTACAAATTATCAATTTCAAATGAGTTCATTAAACTTTAAAGTTTTCCATGACTCTTTGTATATTTTGCTAATAAAGAATATACTTTATCACTACCTATATATAACTAAACTCATTGAAATAATTTGAACCATGTTTTATATCTAGTCCCTTAAGTTGTGCGATACAATGAATACATAATAAATAAAACACTTTATGAAGCAACTTAGCAGCCAAACCTTCATGAATACTATTCATAAATGAATTTTTATTTGATCTAAATCCCAACATTTTATATTTTGATAAATCCGTTCGAAATAATAATCTCAATAGGATTCCTACATTGATTGTGCATTATTGTTCTCCATTTTCAAAATATGAATAAACCTTGTTGCATTGTTCCTTCTTTGTCCATACATTAGATATGTAATATATAAACTCTGGTTTTTTTCCATTATTTTATTTGTGCTTTCATCCATCAAAATAAAATAAAAATAACTCAATCAATTTTTTTCCTTTAATTTTTTTTTAGTAAACTATGTAATTAAACCCTTTTTCAAATGTAATATAAGTATATTAAAAATATTCATTTGTTGATAGAATATTAGTGGTGCTCCCTTGTACATATTGAAAATCGCATAATTCTTTAGACACTTTTAAACGTAAATATTTATAACAACAAAATACATATAATTTCCATGAGACTCGCTATTTTGGATTTCTCAATATCTAGCACGAATTAAACATGTTTGTTGATGGGTAAATAAGATTTCATTGATTCACTTTTCACAGTTGATTTGAATAGTAAAGATCCTCCTCTAGAACATGACCATTCAATCCGCTTGATTGGATTGACTATTTCCTTCCCTTGCAAACGCCATCTCTCCCTTGTATTTGACACACCATGAATAGTAGATGTTCTCTTCACCATTTCGACTTATTATAGGACATTTGCATTTGTATATTAACTTCGATCTATGTTTAAATGAAATTTTAGGATATACCCCTTTCCCTTCTTATCTAGAATCATCTTCAATATTAATTTTAGTCTCCAAATCAACATTTTTTTCATTATTTGTGTCAGGCAAATGCAACTTAAATACATGAACACTTTTTGTTTGTCTTCCATTTTTTAAAGTAATCTAATTTGATACTTTAATTATCTACAAATAACCTTCCTTTTATATAGAAAAATGGTTTATGACAAATATATGAAACAATATCATATTATACATGACAAAAATAGAGCATGTAGTTTTTACATTTAAAAAAAATTGAATTTACATAACAAAAGATAAATTATATTACAATTCTTAAAAATTGGAAAGAGATAGTATAAAAATCCCAATTGATTTTTAGGACCTTGTAGTGGTTTGGTTCAAATAGTTGTATGTATTTGATTTATTTGTTACATTTATTGAATAATTAGTTCATGAACATATCTTCTAGTTGGAATTGTATATTATATTATATTATATTATATTATATTATATTATATATATATATATATATATATATATATATATATATAAGAGTTGAAATAAATAAATAAATTATAAATTAAGAAGATGATAATTAATTTTCACTAAAATCAATTAGTTTATTGAATCTTAAAAATATTAGAGATTACTTAAATTTCTTTAAAATTGTATTTATATGCTAAAAAAACATCGAGACAAGTGTTCTAAGATCAACATAGTTTTGATGACTTAGGAGGATAGGAACATTTGTATTGTATCTAATATGCGGGGAAATAGGGAAATCTAAGAGGAAGTGATTTTCATCTTCTACCTAGCTTAGTGTCACAAAGATGACATATTCTTTAATCCCACAATGTTTTAGGAGTTGTTTAATGCCCAATTTCACTATGTATCTCACGAGAGTTTTTTCTTACTTTAACAATGATGATTTTATTCTTTTCACTTCTCAAAACTAAGAGGTGATTTTGATGTTATAAATTAGGGTTGACCACCTCCCTATAGTATCTTAATTTCCTTTTATCCACTAATTGTTCATCACACCACATATTTGTTATAAAAATATTTGCCTCACCCTATGCAAACTTGCACATAAGGCATTTTCTCATTTCCCTATGCAGACTTGAAGTCCACTTTTGCAAATCGCAGTTCTAAAAACATAATGTTTTCTACATATATGAGCCCTGCCTATTGTACAACATGCATATACGTAGGTTGCACCACTACATCCGACGTACATCGCGATTTGTGCCCAAAATTAAAAAATGGTGTCGGGTTTCCATGTCATGTCACAAGATCCATGATCCTTAACCTTCCATATACTGGAAATGTTCTGACTCGACCCTTAAATTCCACTTGAAGGCTACAAATGGGTCAAGTCCGAGATATGGAAAAAACAGGAGAATACTTCAACTTTGAGAGGAAAGTTACTCTAGAGAAGTTATACACTTCATATTGAGTATGCATTCCTTTGTCCTTTTAAGTCTGAACACATTGTTCATCCCCTAAGCTCTTCCTTACATGATTGAGAACCTCATTGTCTCTCTTATATGAGATTTCCTTTGGTAGAAGATTGAAGTGGTGGAGGCCCAACTGGAAGAGACTTGGTTTCTCGGTTCCAAACCATGCCGACACAGAAGTTTGTAATCCATTCACTTATATTGATTACATTTTAATTGAAATACTCTTTTCTCGTCCAATTAATATCTTGCAAATATTTGAATTGTTATTCCATGGGAGTATTTTCTATGAATGTTGATGGATTATGCTATTCAATGTGCTAAAATTATATATTATCACCATATTCTTGCATTTCTTTGTTGTTGAGGACACATTATAGGTGTTTTTCTTTGAGTAAAGTTCTCAACGGTGGACTTCATCAAACGTCTGGATGAGGTATGACTTTTATCTTGTCTTGCTAGCATATTTGTTTATATAACATACCTGAGATTAGAGTTGATTTTTGCAATCATTTTCGTCTGTTGTGGTTTACCCCTAGCCATAGATAGATTTTTCTCGTAACAGAATTAGTGACCATATTGGGGATACAATATTCTTTTTTGGGGTTTGGAGTGTTTTTCTCATTAGATTTCTCTCGTTTATATTCATTTTCTTATCGTATGACTGCCTGACAGCCTCTATTCATTCTGAATCTGATTTTCTTATCTTTTTCCTTATCCTAGATGTGTTTTAACACATATATGGGGGTTTTTTTCTGACAGTCAAGTACATATGCGTGTTGTCCTCCTGCAAGAGGCATATATATGTGCTTTTCTCCTGAACAATCGCGTACATCACCCTTTTTTTCTTGGTTGTTGTGTTTTATGGTTGCTAGGTAGGTTTTGATAATTGCTAAGTCTTCTTGGGTCTTTGTTATGACTGTTAAGTGTCTATGGAATGACAAGAAACCTTTCTTTGGTTGAATTTTTTGGAGGTTCCTTTCTCATCATCCTTTTCATTTGATCGTACTTGCATCTTGTGATCAGTTTTTGCTTCTTGATATCCTACTTGGTTTGTCTTTATTTACATACAATAGAGTTTTATATCAAGTTGGTGTTCATTCCTTGCATTTTCATTCCTTTATATTGAAAATACAAAAATATTAGGCATTTTACATTGTTGGAATTTGATCTTTTGAGTCCTTATCACTGACCTTAGTACATGTAAAGAAAGATTTCATTTTATTTGGAATTGCAAAAATAAATTGATAATTGCATTTTTAAAAGCATAACATTTATTAGGAATTGAAGTTAGGACTTTGCATTGTATTCATATTCATTTATTTTACTTGTTGGATCATAACATTACTAGTTTCACAACCACACCTTTTTTATTAAGAAAGGCCACTAAAGGTAACGCTATAATTTAAAATTGATTAGTAATGATTTTATTTTTATAGGGTGCACAAACTAGCTTAGGATTTAGAGCCTTGGAAAAATATTTTGTGATTAAACTTCTCCA
This sequence comes from Picea mariana, assembly GCA_032191745.1. NCBI lineage: Eukaryota > Viridiplantae > Streptophyta > Pinopsida > Pinales > Pinaceae > Picea > Picea mariana. Next base: position 54,002 of record JASDQU010503589.1, read on the forward strand.
AGGCTATTAAATCAACATATGTGTCTGACTAAGGGAGTGGAGAAATCCATTGTATAATCGGTAATATCAGGAGGTTGCACTTACACTAGAGTTAAGCATGAGGTCACATGATGTTGGTTGAAGGTATATCCCCTCGATACCTTATTGGAAACATATATATTTCTAGGGATCTATTTGTATATGGGGAGCTTGCTAGTACCCTTACCTCTGTGAGAGGCGGTGCTTTTGAGGTTTCAAGATTTGTTACCCTACCCATACGATGGACCTGGCTTATGACTATTCTTCTGTGCATTGGTTATATTTTGGTTGCTTAGTTGCTTGAGGTACCACATAGGCTACTTGTACGGGTTATTCTGCAAGTACCATGGGTCAGATAAGGGTTGGAAAACACACAACCTTTATCAAGGATTACCTCTCTGGGGGGATCTGACTGATTGGTTGTTAGGCCGATGAGGGACCTTATAAATGATTTTGATACCTTTGATATTTAGCAGAGGAGTCTCAGGCCCCTCTTGGGTGAGGCATAGCTAATGTAGAGAGGGAGTCCCCTTTCAGCCACTTTACCCTGTTTATGTGCATATTGGCCTTTTGATTTTATTTTGGTGTTCTCTTTGATTACTAGCTGGCCTTAGGATTTGTTTTATATCTCAAGTATTGAGTCATCGTGGAGCCAGACCAACTTCCCTGCAGGTCTCATCGCTTGTTATAGTTACCACTGCATTTTGAGTCTTTTCCTTCTAAAAGGCATAAATTTAACAAACATGGTACACACACCTCCACTTATTACACTTTTGATCATACAAGGATGAGTAATGAATTGAGTCAGCAAGATGTTGGAAGTCCTTCGACTCCCATACCTACTATAGTGAATGGTACCCCTTCGACACCATCAACCACAATGGTTGTAGTGTCGAAGGTTCTTATCCTCACCTCTGCCCATCCTATAGTGAATACTCAATCTATAGCCATGAACCCTTTTGGGTATCTATGTCATTGACCAGGCTATAATGTTAATTCCATGCCTATGGCCTCTACTCCCTTTTCCTATGGTATGTTGAACTTGACATCGCAATTTTAAACCTCCATCCTAATGCCTGGTACGAATAATAAAATTGGACTTGGGGGCACAACTCATCCACACACTCCATTCTCATTTGGTGGTACTCATGTCCCACAAATGACTCCTACCATTGGAGGTGTTCATCCTTTTAACCTTGGGTCTAATCCTATTTATTTTGGATAGAGTAACCAACCTGGTGGACAAGATACTAGTCATGTTTCATCCTTTACAACCACCTCCTCTGTACTGATTTCGACCAACACATTTGGCATGACGCATGCAACCTAGAGCCACTCCAGATAGGGGCAGTTTTTACAACCCTCATCACAACATTCCTACTAGAATGGTACCCAACCAAAATATCATGAATCAGTGTGGAGGAGGGTCTTACAATCCTAGACAGGCACATGGTGCTTACCAAAACCCTAGATGGGCTGCGATTCCCGAACAAAAATCTTTCAAGGGAGCTTTGGGCCAGATGTCGCAACCTCGTCTCACTTTTATGGACACGCTCAATCTTCCAGACCTGTATAAGTTAATGAATGAACCCATGCATCATGATCTGTCATGGCCCACCATCCCCACTAAGCTTCCTTTGGATATTTCAAAATTTGAGGGTAGAAATGGTGAGGTTCCTCGTGATCATGTTACTACTTTTCACCTTTAATTATCTTCGAATTCCCTTAATGATGATTCTATTGAGTTAAGATTTCTTTAACGCACCCTCATGGGGGTTGCCACGAAATGGTATATCGAGCTACCTATGGGGGCATACAAAAATTTTAATCAGTTTCTTTTAGTCTTCCTTAACCACTTCCAATTGCGGGTTAGTTACAATGTTGACATCAAACTTTTGTCGACCTTTTGTCATGATAGGGCCACTCATATCTCAGATCACAACTAGGAGTGGCGTAGATGAAAGAGGTTAATAAAGGCCTACATTCCCCCAAAAGTATTGCTAGAGTGGTTCCTTATATCTCTGTTGCCTTATATTTCGAAGGATGTTTCTACATCTGGGAATACATCTGAGGAAGAAGCGATTTTTAAATCCCAACAGTTAGATCTTATACATTCTTAGTCTAGTATGTTATACGAGATTCTTCTAGATGCATCGAGGTCAAACTATGACCCTAGACAAAATCTCAAGCCTCATGCCGATGGCATTGTAGGTCCCGTCAATGTGAAATCCACAGACTCAGTGACATACCATTTGAAATAATTGTCTCTAAACCAGTATGTAGGAGGGCCAGATTCATATGTGTCCTCCAATCCCACTCAATCAACGGATGTACATTCTATTCAATCATCGACCAACCCGAATGGTAACCAACAACTAGGAGGGAATAAGAAGAAAGGACATAATAATAATCGTAAGGGTGGGAAGAATAATAATAAACCCAAGGAAAATGGTAATAATGAGAATATGAATAATAATGTTGGTGAGGGAAAGGAAGAAAGGTGGAAGGTGAATTTTCCCTGTAAGATATGTACATATGATCGCCTTACCCATTTATTCCCCAAACTTGTGGAAGTTGTGAGGCTTTTATCTCTACATCCTGTCGTGCTGACTAATCCTTTTCCACATAACCGACACATGGTATTGAGCTCCTCGAATGTTGGAAATCTAGAGAGTGGGAGTCAAAACCCACCGACACAAGATGGTGACCGTTTATGCATAAATATGTTTAAATCTAAGGTTAATGTAGCCACTCGGTCTCACGACTACAATTCTCCATAGACTGTATTTGGTATAAAGTCTTCCCCTCCTCCTGACACTCCCTTACAGATAAAAAAACCATAGCCACTACCTCGTATCCAAAAGGAGTACTCAAGTGCTATACCCATAATCCTAATGCTAGAGTCGCACATAATTACTGTATTTTTGAGGACCCGAGTCAAACGCCTTGTGCAATGTCAGCCCTAGAGGTACTCGAGACATGTCCTTCACAGAGGAATTCCTTTCTATCTGCGTTAGGAGCTCTAGATCCTTGTGGCTGAAAAGTTATCAAGTTTGACATCACATATGTGAAGCCTCGCTTTCCTTACCATGTGGCATTCCAAATCCGTGTGGGTTACTTGAAGTATACCATCAAGTGTACTGTTGTTTATGAAGGCACTACAACATGTGTGATGTCCTTGGTCTGTTGGAAATCCCTCGGCTCTCCGACCCTTTCTCAATCTCTGACCATGTTGATTGATTTTGACAATTGTTCCTTCGTCCCTCATGGTATTATTCCTTTCTTTCCAGTCCAGTTAGGTGGGAAGATGGTAGAGGTGGATGTCAAGGTGGTTGATGTGCCCCTTGAATATAACAAGTTACTAGGACATAATTTGACTTATGCTATGATTTCGATCATTTGTAAAGGAAAGGTGGCTAACCCTGAGGTAACGAAGCTCAAGATCCAAAGGAGGAAAGTAAGATTCAAAGTTCAAGGTCAGGCCTATTGATCCCTACTTAAGAAGAGATAATAGGTAAAAGCATTGATCTAACCAATCTGGTATATGAATCTATTGTGCATTCAAGTGATTTTCCCTGCTGGTGAAATGGCTATCCCTAAGCCATAGCAAAGTTGGTTTTGAAGTGGTGTCCATTTTTCCTATAGGTGGTGTCCACAAAATGTCTACAAAATGGTGTCAATGGTAAGCTCAACCCGATGTAAACAAGGAGGCCATGTGGTTCTAACAAAGAAATGTCATGGTGGGAATTGTAGAAATGGTTTGCAAAAGTGGATATAAGTGGGTTTATTCATTGCTCAGAGGGAATATATGCATTGTGTTATATAACGATGCAACATGGATGAATATCGTATATGAATTTGATTCCTAAGTTGCTTATCAATGGACACAAATCGTATGTGGCCCCTCCCTATGGTTCTAAGTGTTGTGTTTGTTAGATATAAATATTCTAATTAGTACAAAAGTAGGTGCGCACAACCCTATTGGAAGGGAGGTAACCCTAAGGGATAATTAGGTTACCACTAACTAGGATATATCGTCTATAGAACGAAATTCCTCTAACCAGTAATATGTTGATAAAATCCACAAATAATGAAGTATTAGCTCTAGTTTCATAACTAATAAAAGTACATCATTTGGCTAAGACCAGGCATACACAACCAGGCCTACATGGAGAGTGGCTTATTTCCCTAATAAATTATAGTTTTAGGTTGTAGGGTAAACCTCGCAAATTTTCCTTCGTACATTCCTAGTACAGTAGTGTTCAAAATGAATGGAATATTTCATAAATATATCCGATAAAAAGATAAGGTATCCTTGTCTCTCTGCTCCTTCTCATGTCTCGATAAAATATATGCATAAGGATCCATCCAAATATATGCATAACTATCAACAATCGTAGTCTAAATATCAATTCTTAGTTGAGTTGCTCATGACATGATCAATGGAGTAACTGCAACACGTTTTTATGTGTAGCTACTACTACAATGATGCAGTTATAGTTCCAGGTGCAAATGAAGCATCCTAACTAGTTTCATGTGATTTACTGGAATCCCAGGTAGTTCTAAAGCTGGAATCCCTCATGTGAGCCCTAACCCATGCTTAGTCAAATTAATGATTTCATAACCAAAAATCTTGATTTCATAGGGTCTGTGCCTACAAGGTATCATTTTTCTCTGATAAAACAAAGTGTGTGAGGTTGAATTCACATCTCCATGGATAGTTTGGTTGTTTTCTCAACCCAAGGTAATGAGTGAAAATTTGGTGTAGGGTAAAGCTAAGTGGATTCAATAATAGGTACAAGCAATATAAAAATATATGGTTCATATCTTGTAATTAAAGTGATGTTTGTTCCTTCTTGGCCTTCTAGCAATGCATGCCCAAAAGTATTTAGAAAACCCTGGTTTTGGGTTCTAATAGGTATTTTATGCCTACATAAAGATTTCATCCAACTTGTATAGGTAAAAGATGGTGTTTGAGTTGGTTTATTCATTGGTGGAGATTACAAATATCCACTTATACCTCATCGGGTGGTGATGTATCTAAACAAATCATATATGTGGTTGTTCCTGTGTCGATCTCAATGATGGATGTATAATATTATGGTAATTCTCCGAGTAACAACAACTTAGGGGTATTGATGTGTTTTTAAAGTAGTAGAGAACGTAAGTATCATAATTTGTCTTTGTATGTTGATATTGAGCATAAAGGGTAAGAACCCCTACCTCAACCACTAACATATGAATATCTACTAGTGTGCGACTGGTTTAGATGGCTCTATGTTTGTCTCCTCCAGTTGGTGTTGCTGAGTATCGATTTCAAACATCCACATATGGATTTTTCTATACTAAGGAGAATAAGATATAAAAGTTAATACTAAGAGGAAAGATTAGATAAGATTAGATTCCTACTAGATATAATACTACTAAAGGAGTATAATATTGTTGATTTTAATTCCCAAGAGACTATTGTGTCACTAATATTGTCTATAATGCTCTAACATGCCCACCTTATCCACGATAATTCGCTTTGTCTTTTAAACTTACAATCAATTTACGTTAGGAAAGAAATATATATATATATATATATAGAGAGAGAGAGAGAGAGAAAGTAGATCTAGGAGGACTAGGACTAGTAGCAGCATTAAAGGCAACAAGAGTGAAGGTAAAGGATTCCCTACTCTTTGTGCACAGGTAATGGTTCACCTTATGGAGGTAAGGAAGCATATTCAATGGTGTGTCTTATTTCTATTGGTGTGTCGAGCCTATGTGTAATGGACCATTGTCTCATAGGCATTATACATGTTTCCTTAAAGGAATAAAGGGCATGTCATACCTGGCCCCCTAACTGTAACTGGCAAGGAAGGACAAAGCTAATAGTAGGCCCATTGGTAATGAGTGAGTAAGAATACCTCATTGAATGTCCCTCATAAATTTAAATGGCACCACCCACTAACTAATGCCAATAAACTATCAAATCACTAATTTCTATGGAAGGAAGACCGAAATCTAGATCCCACAAACAAAAAACTAGTTGATGCATGAGTCTCAATAGTTTAAGTTGACTCAGTGTCCCTGGAACCACTAGTACTGAAGACATGGAGGGGAAATACATGGGTTCAAGTGGTATATCCATACCGAGTCCCGGTGTATCAACCACCAAAAGAGTAGTAGTATCAACAGTGTCATTTCCAGGCATCCCCATGAGGATCACAAGTAGCATAGAAAGAAGCAAGGATATAATAAGAGAAGGTAACAAAGATATAGAAAGTGTATTACAGTGAGAAAGGGAAGCATAGATACCAGCATAAGACTAATAAAATAATCCTAGTATCCAAGGCATAAAGCTACTACCTCTACCAGGACTAATAATAGATGCAGGAGTAGGATCTTGGTTCTTTCATCTAAGGTAGCATCTTAAGGATAGAAATAGCAAGACTCTAATATGTTCCTAATATAAGAGTAGAATATTATAAGTAAAGTATAATCCGACTAATAGAGGAGTATCATAATAATACTAATACGCTAATATAGTATTCTAAGATTACTAAAGGGCTAATACTAAAGGGTAAGCTAATATAATATTCCTAAGAGAGAGTATTTTATTGGTATTCCTAGTTTATAGAATATTCTTAATATAGAAAGACTAACAAATAGAGTAGTATATTAATCCTTCTCTTCCTAAGGTTCTATTACTTCTCAAGTCTAAGATTATGAATAGTTCTAATAGAGGAGTACTAGATAGTATTGATTGAAGAAAGACTAGAAATAAGTATTGAGTTTAAGTAGTATCCATGTAGATAAAATATCCATAATGACATTTGATATGGAGAGAGAGATGCATGAGTAGCAGATGGAGTAGCAACAATACAAGGAAGTGAATGCAACCGAACTTGAGAAACATTTGGTTTAGGAGCAAGAAAGGTAGCAGGAGTGAGAGTAGAGGCACTAGTGGAGATTAGATCGAAGAACTAAGAGAGTACTCCACTATGTTTCAAGTATATGAATATCATATTAGTCTAGCCTTCTAATCCTAGTATACGACTTTGTGGTTGGATTTTCTATGTGTTTGTGTGAGTTCCCCATTTACCAGGTTCCTTTATATCTCTACTCGTCTCTGGTGATCTCCTACTGAATTCTCCTGGTTCACTCTTTTTGTAATCCACTTAAACACCGCCCCTTACGGTTGGTGTAACCTCCCCTATTATATTTTATTTTGTTATGGTATTTTCCACTCTTGTCACGCCGGACTTACAGCATCATAAAAAAAATCTCCCTCTTATTACAATGTATACACTCTTTCAACCATTAACCCTTCATGTTAATACTCCTCACTAATTAACCAACAAGTTACTCGTATTTCCCCTAGCAATGCCACCTCTACTATCTCAGATCTATCTTCCTAGATCTCTAATCCTGGTTACACCCTCGTCTGGGGGTAGAATACTTCAAGATCTCATCAAGATGGTTCAACCTATGATCAAGTAATCATGAAGTAGGTAGGTTCAATCTATATATGATGATCAAGTAGGTTCAATCTATTTGTGATGATCAAGTAGGTTCAATCTAAGATATCACGACGTCTAATCAACTAGGTTCAATCTGGTTTAGTAAATAGTTAATAAATCTAGGTTGAATCTATGATATCAAGTAGGTTGAATGTTTACCCTGTGATCAATAGATCAAGTAGGTAGAATCTATCTGTAATGAAGAATTGATGTATTTTCCTTCTCTCATACCATTATGTGACCCCCTTCAGTGTTTTGTTCACCCATCGTTGCGGTTGATATGAGTCCTCGACCGGATGGTTGTTATTCCATATTAGATCAACCTCATGTAGAGAGAAACAATATTGTGTTGATATACATTTAACCCTCACTTCATGTGATGTTGGGTGAAGAGAGAAATATTGGTCTATTTCCTGATACAAGATTCCTTTCATCGAGATTGGTGACCCAATTAATGGTATCATCCCTAGGGAATCTAGATATCATGCTTATATGATTATGCACTCTAACTTAATGATGCTTGGATTTTGGTTTCTCACTCAAAGGGAGATCTAGTCTTATGTTTATATATGTTGCACCATGGGGAATTCATGATAGTTGAAGATGATTGTTTCTCACAATGAGGAAAATATGGGTATTGTTATGTACAATGCATGATGTGGTTGAAAATGACGTTTTCATAAGGTATAAGTGGATATTACATAATCTCCACTCACTTCATTATATCTCATATAGATAGAGAGAATGATATATGGTATTTATAGAGGATATAAAAACAATGATAGACATTAATATATTGTATGGTCCTTAAAGGATAAAATTATTAATTCACCTTATAAGCTTAAAGTCTCTCATTGAGGTTTATTAGGTTCCAACATTTGACTAACTAATATGGTATATAGATGCACATTTCTCCTCTTCATTTTGCGTGTATATATCATTCAGTAGGACCTTTACAAGTAGGTATCATATAGGCAATGAAGCTATAGGAATTGTGTGAATGACAAGGAGTTAGGGCTACGATTTTCCCTAAGTAATATTGGTGTTATAGAGGTCATCGTGGAGATGGGGAGGTGGAGATAAATCTCCTACCTGTAATCTCCACTAATTACTTATAGTATACTTATACTTAACTTATCATATCTTATACTCTATTAATGGAATATTAGACTAGACTTCAACTCTCTTAGGAACAATAAGAACACCAATAGTCACAATAGGAACACAAGGGAAAGAATCTAATCAATACTCTCTTTGAATACATTAGGAGTAATAAAGGAAGGAAGGAATAAACACTACAATCGATACTTATGTTGCTATTAAGAATTAAAAGTCCTTAACTCTATCTCTTTTGAATAGTCCAACATATGATCCCATCCCTTTATAGGAAACCTAATGAAATATCACACTCTGTGCATATTAAGAACACACTTATATCCTCCTAGGAATATCTCACTCTTTTACTCGGCAAAAGCACCAAGGAAGCTCCATCAACTCTCTCTAAGACCTCTAAGAGAACACTAATCAACACCAAGAAAGAAGATCTCTAAGAAAATCCTAGTCATCTGTATAATAAATCTATAATCTCTAAACACTAAGACTAAGAAAACACTCATATAACAATAAAACACTAATGAACTCCTAGTATCTAAGCTATCACTAGTAGTAGGAGAATTATGGTTGAGTTATTAGTAGGAACAAGAGAGGAATATGTACCAAACTTAGGAAAATGATGTTTCCTCTCTTCCTCTGGCACTGGCTAAGCTAATAGTCCTCCCTACTCCTTTGTTTATTAAGTGTTTGTCTCTATTGCTCCTGCATCCACAACTGGGACTTTATCTGGAGCTATGGGTTCCATTGATGCTCCTGGTGCTAGATCAATTTACCAAAAAGAATAATCAACTTCTTCAACCCGATCAATCAACTACTCCTGCATATTTAGCTATTGATTCTTCAGTCAATGAATCAGTCATATCCATATTATAGAGAATGAGATCCATCATATAGAGAACTAGATTCAGAGTTTTCATAGTTTATAGATAAAGAACATGAACCACCAATAGTCGTGGGAGATACAGTTGGCCGAGTGAAAGTTACACCAATAACATAGGTAGAGCTAGTTCCAAGTGCAACACCACCAGATTGAGCAGTCCATCCAATGTCTTAAGAACCACTAGTTGTTACAGTCCCACCACCAATATCTCACCTAACATCTCTTCATGTTCCAAGTTTTTGTACATCTGTATTTTTTCCAACTTTATGCGAACAGTTCCATCAGCACGAGAAACTCCATACCTAGTAGTAGTTCTAGGTCCACCAGTCCAGAAGAAAAGAAAACAACATCCATTTTCATAGCATTAGTTTACCTAGAATCACCAGCATCACTAACAATGACATCTCGACTAGATACAGATCCCTACGCAGTAGAACCATCATTTCGAGAACCATCATTAGCATAGGAATGGGCACATGTAAAGTCACAAGAAAAGATAGATCCCATTAGAAATCCATCATCTTGCCCAAAATCCCTTCCTATTCAGAGACAATAGCTCGAATTTACCCATAATCTATTGAAGTAGCACCACCCGCAAAGGCACATGTTCCTTCGACGACATGAAAGGTAATTAACTTTGATTAGAGAAAACACACAATACACATGGGTATTATAACAACAATATAGTCTATGTACATTCAGGAAATACGCCATCTTCATTATTTATTGTGTGTATGTGTGTTCCTTTCCTGTAGGATAAGAAGTAGCCGACCATTTTATAATAAACAGTATGTGTGGTCGATTCAGAAAACAAGCAAAGTTAAATACTCTATCAAGATTCAGGTGCAAATACAGGAAGAAAAGCTAGATGTAGTAGATCCACTTCCATTGGCAGTGGAGCTAGGTTCATATATAGGTACAGGTCGAGTTCTAGATTTATATATGTATATAAAGATCCAATTTCAGAGCTACCCATTCAAGATTTATTACACCGATAGGTGTACACTTATTGGAACTGGCCACACTTGATGACCTTTTAATCTAAAATTCTAATCTGATGGCTAACAAGTGAATATGTTGGTATATTCTTGGTCGTCCTCCCAAATCAATGAACGTGATTTACTCTTCATAACTTCCTTGTATTTTTTAATGCATCTTTAACCTTTACTTTTTAACATTTACCTAATCATATTAAGAAATTATTGTAACATCATATGATTGCCACATTTAGATGATTAACCTTTGAGATTACCACATTTATGTTAAATATAATGTAACCTCAACAGGCTAACTAAACACTGCCATCTGTACTAGCCATCTGTACTTTCTTTTCTTGATTTGCTTGAGCCTATTTAGCTCAGCTATTTTTCCTTTTCTAAAACTTCTTCATGTACTCATTTTGTACTCTTCTTCTTACATTCCTAACATACTGAATACTATTTTTTGTTCTGATCTTTCTCTCTGCATTTCTTGCTTCACAATTTATCATGGTATCAGAGCAACAGTAGTAAGTCTCTTCACATAGGCTAGAGAGAAACATGATCCTCATAGTGCAGAGCGTACATGGATCACGAGAGCACGTGACACAGACTTTTCACAAGGCTTGGAAAGTTGTCCATAATACTCTCAAAAGATTAGTGTAGGAAGCTTGCAGAGGAAGCAGAAAGCTATACGTTCAAAATATCGAGGAAGCAGAAATAGGAGGAAGGAGAAAGCTTAAATATTCATGAAAAATTTCAAATTCATCAAAGATTCACGAAGAAGAGCTGCAGGAGGTAGGGACAATTGAAGAATTCAAGAAATTCATTCAAATTTGTGAAAGATTCCTGCAGAAGGTAGAATCATTTAAACAATTTCAGGAAATCTCTCAAATCCGTTAAAAATTGTTGTAGAGAACACAAAGCTTTAAGCAATTCGTGAAAATCTTTCAATTCGTGAAAGATTCACGAATTTCTTTCCTCAGGAGAAAAATATTTGCAAGAATAGCAAAGAACTTGCGAAAGTAGCCAAGAACGAGTAGTTGCAGCCATAAGATCGGCCCTGTGAACAGACTTAAGGTGCAAGTCGACTGCAACAAGGACGAGGAGAGCCTAGCAACAACAAAATATTTTCAACCGTTAGATTTGGCACAGAGGACTGATAGCCGTTGGATCTTATTCAAAATAGTCGACAACCGTTAGATCCTGAGAAAACACCAGATAGCCATTGGATCTGTCAGGAGATGCACGAGGGTTAAGCCTTCGTGAATAGGAGATGTGAAAGTCCCGAAAGAGTGAGCACATCGGGATTTCAGCATTCGGGAGTTCAGAGGTCCTGAGGACGAGAGATCGGGGCACTTCATGGCGGAAGTCCTGAAATAGCGAAAAGATTGCAGTCATCTGTTCGAGGGAGGACATGTCTCGCAGAGTCATCCATTTCGGAGATTCAGGCAGCAGGACTCACAGAGGTGATCATTTCAACTTCGCAACCCCTGAAATCCCGAAATCAATCAGAGCCATCCATCAGTTGGGGACACGCGGTGGAGATCGAGAATCCATCATCATTTTGGCTACCGGGGATTCAATTTGACAGAGGATTTGTGTCACAAGGGGTCGCAAGTCACAAAATTGTGAAACGATGCGGACCGTCCATCTTGAGGAGACACGTGGAAACAATCTCGGCCTTCAGGGAAAGTCCCAAAAGAAAAGGCCATTGGCATTTCGGGAATCGCCTTTTCAGGAGTCGAGAGACCAAGAGGTCCGGTGCTTGAGTCGCGAACCCCCGAAAGGGACTGCGGTCATATAAGGAGAGGTCATGTGGACCAAAGGTATAGCCCATGGGGCTAACTGAAGTTAAAGTCATTTCGACAAATCGGCATTTCAGAGATCGGGAGATCGAGAATATAGAGGTTCTCGACATCGGGAAACAGGAAGTCCTGAACCCGAAATCGCGAATTCAAGAGTCACGAAATACCGATACATGAAATTCTGAAATAATCTAAGTCGTTGATCTCAAATCAACAAGGATAGTTCATCATTGAAGCCAATTCAGCATTTCGGTAATTCAGAGATTGGGTAATAAAGGAGTTAGAAGAGCTCGTTATCAAGGTTCGCGAAGTCAGGAAACCCGATATCTCGAAATCCCAAAAAGATCTCGACCGTCAGATCACAGGAAGATCTGGACTGTTGAATTGTCTAAAGGGAAATTTTGGCATTTCGTCAACAACGCTTTAACATCTAGGTGCGTGATCACATTGAACAGAGACTAAGGGAAAATTCAAGGCCATTAAGCTCTCTTCGGCGTTTCGGCGATCGAAAGTTGGAGAGACAAGAGTTCGAAGGACTCGTATAACGATGTCCCGAAGTCAGAATCACGAAGCCAAAACTAGCGAAATCTTGAATCGCAGAGTTTCGAAGTCACTGCAAGAAATTAGCAGACCTTGTTTTACATGCGGGAAACAGGTAAATACCAAATTTTCTAACATTTTTTTTTTCTGTTTTGTTAAATTCTTTAAAAGATGGCGACGTCTAGCAATTTAGGACCATCTCAGGGTCCGATTCTTCTTGGAAAGAACTATGAGTTCTAGTCTCTTCGAATGAGAACATTCTTGCAAGCACAAGAGTGTTTGGATCCAGTGGATCTTGGATATGTTGAACTATATCTAGCAGATCTTGCCTCCATGACAAACCAATAGAGAATTGCTCAGGAAACTCAGAGGAATAAAGAAAATAAAGCTAAGTTTTGGATTCAAAATTCTGTGGATGATTCAATTTTCTAAAAAATCACAGGCACTGGTACTTCAAAACAGGACTGGGACATCCTTAAATTAGCCTACCAAGGCAATGACAGGGTCAAAACAGTCAAGCTGCAGACCTTGAGGATGCAATTCGATACTTTAAGAATGACAGAGTCTAAAAATGTGGATCAGTTCACGACCAGAGTCATGGGAATCGTGAACCAAATCAGATTGACTCGTGAAGCCATCACTGATCAATGCATTGTTGAGAAAGCCCTCAGAAGTTTACCAAAGAAATTCGAAATGGTTGTTACAGCAATCCTTGAATCCAAGGATCTATCACGTTTTTCAATAGATGAACTGACTGGCTCCCTGGTGACACATGAGACCAAACTACATCTCACAGATGAGTCAATCACCAATGCCTTCAAAACTCAATTCTCCTTCAACAGAGGGAGAGGAAGAGGAAGAGGCAAAGGTCACCAAGGATGAGGGAGTACTACAAGTGACCAACACTCAAATGGAGGCAACAGACAATAGAGCCAACATCAAAATTTCCATGGTCACAGACAACAACACCAGAATCAGAATTTTCAGCCTCAAAGAGGCAGAGGAAGAAGATCAAAGGACAAATCAAGCATACAATGCTATTACTGCAAAAAATATGGGCACTATGAATCTAAATGCCGAAAGAAGCAGGCAGATCATCTCTCAGGCAGAGCACATGTGTCAAATCATACGGGAGAAACCTCAAAAGGTATGTTTCTCTCATTTCACAAGTCTGAAGAACAACCTAAAGATCTCTGGTTGCTGGACAATGGATGCAACAATCACATGACAGGTAACAAAGATTTACTTTCATGCATTGATTCTTCAATATCATCTGATATTACACTTGGAAATGATTCCTTAGTCAAGGTTCAAGGCAAAGGAACTGCACCTATT
>JASDQU010503590.1:48924-59352 GCA_032191745.1 Picea mariana
TTTTTTGTCTTTTTCATATTATAAAAGCATGAAAAAGAATAAAAGAATGCTATATTACAGTGGACTAAGTGAGTGTTGTGGGAAAGAAAACTAGTTTTGTAGTGCAAGGAACATACCTATGCTCAATGCAAGGAAGCATGCATAGGATAAGGACACTCAGGACAATTTTCCCTCTAGGGATATGGTGTTGGGTCGCAAAGGCATAAGATGCAAGGATGGGGGTTAATAGGAATGCGTAGGAAATTGGTTCAATGAAATCATGTTGAAGCTGACATTAGTCCTAAAAGAGCGATTTGTCCATATGAAATGTAGATACAAATCAACTTTAAGAAGTAAACCTCCCATGGTTGTCTTTTTCATAAGTTTATTCTCCAGAGCCCGAAAAAAGAATAAAATAATATCAAGGAGAAATCTTCTGGCCAATAATGGACTAGAGTACTCCTTTTTCATACATAGTCAGTTTGGTTTGGAAAAGGGTTAAACTTATACCAAAAATACATCTCTTCACATCCATTTTACAAGTGTGACAAATACAAGATCACTCAACCATATTTTCATATTTAAGGAGTCTGAAAAGAGCTCAACTATGGACTCCCTTGTCCTTTTTTTTAAATTCGGTCTCCTGAGCCTGAAATGTATAAAACAAACCGAGGAGAACTCTTCTAGTCAATAGACTAGAGTATACCATTTTCGTAATTAGTCTTATTCGTTCCGAAAAAGGGGTAAACTTGTGTTGAACAAACGTTCTTTCAGATCAATTTAACGAGTGTAAAGAAACAAGGTCACTCGACAATCTTTTCAATTTTAAGGAGTTTGAAAAGAGCTTAACTATGGACTCCATAATGTTGTTGTGAGAAACGTATAAGGGAGGGAGTCTCGCATGTAATGGTCGGAAAAATATTGAGAAGAATATATGAGGCTTTAACTCAAAGTCATTGTGGGGCTAAACAAGACTCTCAATCCTAATAGAAAACTTTCAGCATGAGTTACATAATACAAAGGGATTATAAAGGGATCTACCACATGAATTGAGACAATTCTAAAAAATAGATAAGGTTCCACGTCACAACTCAGTGGGTTCGATCCTAAGGCCGAATGAATCAAGAAACAAATAATGAAAAATTTCATGGAGGGGAAAACCTAACCTATATGTCAGTTTTGAGATCATTACCTATCATAATGGATCAACATGGAAGAAAAGTAAGCAAAGAAAAATGTCTCCAAAGTCCTGTATACAAGACCAAAAACCTTACCCAGAAGTTAATAAGTCCAATATAGAAACCTATAATAAAGATAAGTACTAAGGGATACATAACTTGAAAACAAGAAACACTAAAATTACAATATATATAAAGGACCACACATCCCTGTGGTTTATGCACAATATTTCTCCAATTAGAGACCATTGTTATGCTCATTCCAAGGGTTTTAATGGTAACCAACCAGTAAATCTTCTAGTTCATGAGGAGGTTGAATATCCATAAACATAGCTTCATGGATGGCCTCATATGAAGGAAACTCAACATCGATGAAACCGGGGTCTGATAACTCACAAATACTAGGTCCCAATGTCTGACAAACAACAAGATCAGACTCAAGAGGAAATTCCAGATTACTCGAACCAATAGGGGGAAGTAAGGGCTCCCAAGCCCCCATCAGATAAAACACTTGATCAATTGTCGATACCTTGTCTCGAGGAGAACATAAATGTAAAGGATCCTTCTTAGAAGCAACTGAACATCGAGGATAAGATGCCACATAATTCACCCATGGTGGGGAAGATTATACTCGAAAACTAAGAATGGGAAATGGGGAAACCTTAGCTGAAGCCGAACTAGGATGGTGATCATCAAATGAAATTTTATCAATAGTGAGAATGCTTCCATTGTGAGGGAAATGCATCACACGAAAGAGTGTAGACACCACAACATTCAACGCATACACACAATCACGCCCAAGAAGAAAATTAAAGTGTAAAGGGCCTGACACCACTAATAGATCAACTAGGATAGTCTTCCCACCTAACATGATAGGAAAATGACGAAGAATCTACAAACATTAACTAGGTTTTCTGTGGAAATACAAAAACTCACTGGTAGCTGACACAGGATTGGGAGAACCCAAATCTTTAAAAGTTGAAGATGATAAAAGACTTGTAGAGGATCCTTTATCTACAATAGTTCAGTGAACTCCTAATTTATTAATTCCAACCATTATTTGGAAAGGTGCAAAAGAAGGAAGGTGAGGCTCATTAAGATCATTCCAATCAAAAGAAACCATCCTAGGACTTGGAGGGAGTGTACTCAAAGAGAGTGGAATTCCCCCTTGTTTAGAAGGTACTGAACTAAAAATGAAAAGGACACGATCAAAAGACACATCAATCCTTGAAAGAGGAGTAGGATCAACCGAATATTGCATCAAAAAGACCACTTTATTAGACTTGTTACTCTCCAAGAGAATATTTGGATCGGTTGAAGATTGCATCAACGTGACCACTTTATCAACGACTGGTTGAATAGGATGTGAGACAACATGGTCAAGAGACGCATCACCCACAAAAACAAGAGTGGTGTCAGATGAAGATTTCATCTACAAAACCTTTTAATATTAATATAGTTAATATTAATTATATTTTGAGGTAGTGAGGTTGGCCCCATTACTCCAATAAACACTTCTTGGGAAATTTCCCATTGAGGAATCATATCTTTCATGTGAGCTTGGAAATTTCAGTAAGTGCATCTTCTTGGGAAAAGTGTGCACCTCTCTTGGGTGCTAGTCTTCTAGGGTTTGAGAACCCTCTTGTGTGCTAGGTTTTATTGGTGGTGAAGGTATCTCTCTTGAAGAATATAACAAAGGATTTTTTCTAGGTTTTCTTCCCTTGTTGAGAAGGGTTTCCTAGGATACTTCTTATGTTCTTGTGCATGGTGTTTCTTCTTGTGATCTTGGATGGTGCAACATTATTGGTTTTGGTTAAGTGAAATGATAAAAATGGAATGAAATTTATGCTTAACCTTTCTTATTGAAAAATCAACATGGTATCAGAGCATAGGTCTTGAAGAACCCATTCCACAAACAACTTTCAACCATCCTCTCTCTCTCCTACAAAAATCATTCGACTCTCCTAGGGTTTCTAGAAATTCCATATGGCCTACCCTTCTAGGGGGTTTCATCACTTGGCACTTGGATTTTGGGGATAAAAAGAGGATAGGAGTGTACGGACTCCTTCAATGCACCTTCAACAAGCTTCAAATTGCATTTATGAGCATTTTGACTTTTTGGCCCTAGGGTTTCTAGGGTTTCGCTAATTTCTGTAGAAATTTCAGATTTAGGGTTTCCTGCAAATCCTTGAAGGAGCTCTTCAGCTCACCAGTGTTCTCCTATCATTAAAAGGCTTATTGTTGGAAGTCATAAGTCCAACTAAACCTAAAATTTATATCCTAGCCTAACCATTAGGTTTTCTAGCCTAGTTGACAAGGGTTTGTGAAGAATCTAAAATTATGATGAACATACCTATAACGGAAAATAAGCTTGATGTATCAAGCAACTTCAATTTCCTGGAAGACAAGACTTCAGAGGAAGAGTTATTGTGGGTGATACAAAAAGGTGACACTATGACTACCCTCTTCATTAAGATGCCAAGAGGACAAAGATTAGTTAGGTGCCATTGGAGAAATCATATCAGCCCCCTCAGCTATGCACTTGTATATATATTATTTATATCATTGTCATGAGAGAAATTGTAGGAGGAAGGAACCTTCTTGCTTAAGTAATGGATCCAGAGGGATCTTAGTGCATTCAAAAGAACAACAACCTGGAAGTGAAGACCCCAGGTTTGATTGTTGAAATTGTTATTCCTCTAACCTATATTTCTAAATTTTGCTACATTACAAGTAGGTGTTGTAGCTATGACAACAATCCTTAAATTGTCTTGATTTTAGAGATATACTCATTATTCTCCTTTAGGAGATATTCTTGTTTTGGTTCTTCTTTTTTTCTTGTTCCAGACAGGTTAACAACATAGGAAAATTTGTATCCTTCAAAAGGAGCCACTTGACTCAGAGGAAGTCAAAACTACTTGAGAAAGAGGAAGCATAGAACTATCATTGAGGAAACCAATGAAATAATACAAGATCAGAATCCTTCTATGATTCTATGGGTAGAAGCATGCATGACACAGTATATGGTCAGAACAAGAGTCTTCACCAGACTTTGAAAAACGTAACTTCCAAAGAAGCCTTCATCGTAGTGAATCCTGAGATTTAACATTTCAGGATATTTGAGTGCCCAATGTATTTTTTTCATGTACCCAAAGAGAAGAATTCCAAGCCAGACCCTTCAACGAGAAAGGATACTTTTATGGGATAACAGTGAATCTTCGAATACATTCCAAGTCGACATCCCTGGTCAGAGACAAATTGAGACAAGAAGAGATGTTGTCCTTGAAGAAAAGATATCATTTCAAAGATCCAAAGAATCTCAGATAGAGATTGAAAGTGAGACAATGCCTTCTCCCCCTTCAACAATTCAGAGGGAGAAAAACATTATTCTAGTTGATCCAGTTGCTCCAGTAGATATTGTTCAGAGACTAGAATGGAAGTTTGTGATGAATTCCAAGTGGATCTATAATATCAAGCATGCAGCTAATAGATGTGTCGAGAAATACAAAGCAAGATCTATAGTCAGAGGTTTCTCACAAATAGAGGGAGTTATCTATGATGAGACACTTGATCCAGTAAACCCGATACACTTCCATCTGTACTACCATATATGAGTTGGAAACTATATCAGATGGATGGATTCTTGATGAGTTTGGGTTTCAACAAGAGAGTTGTTGATCCAAACCTATATTATTACAGTGTTGGTGACGAGATCCTTATTTTGTTGTTGGATACAAGTTAGCTTTGAATTCTGATTTTGAGATGAAGGATATGAGTATTATGCACCACGACTTGGGACAAAAAAGTATAACAGAGGATCGATGATATTTTCCTAAGTCAAGGAAAACTTACAACGGGAAAATTAAAAGAAGTTCAGTTTGACAGAATACAAAAACACTGTGATAGATTTGAATAAAATGAATGATGATGATTCAGACAAGATTGATCCATAGCTAATTCGATCATTGATGTATCTAATTAACACCAGATCAAATTCATGTTATGCAGTGAATGTACTTATTCAATCCATGAGTCAACTAAGACAGACTCACTGGATAGCAATAAAGTATGTATTGAGATACATATGAGGCACACTTGGATATGTCCTGAGATATGCCTCCAGTGTGAACTTGAGTTTACAGGATATGCTGAAATAGATTGAGGAAAGAGTACAGTGGAGTGGAAGAGCACACCAGGTTGTTGTCTTACTGTGAAGTTTTCCATGATTTTCTGATGCAGTAGGAAACAAAACTCTGTGGCCTTGAGTACCATAGAAGCAAAGTATATAGCATCGAATGTGAGAAGCCATATGGCTTCACAGGCTTCTGAAAGACCATGAGATGGATCCTATGATGATAACCAAGAGCCATGTGTAAATCTCCTTGAGAACCCAGTGTTTCCTAATGCATCAAAACATGATGAGATGAAATATCCTTATATCAAAGATATGATGCAGAGGAAAATCATACACATGTAGTACCGTCCTACACATGAGTAGATTGCACACATCTTCACCAAATTAACTTGGTGAAGAATACCTCCCTAATTGAGAGGGGGCATTGATGACTACAAACAAGATAAAATTCAAAGTACATCCATGTGAGACTTGGCATAATGAAGAATGCCTCCTTAGCTAAGAGGGAGTGTTGATGATTACATCTATGTGATACATTCTCCATTTTACAAACCTGAGAGAAAGCCCTTGAGAGGGGTGTGTGGATCCTATCTGAGATAGAGCTGTAACGTAAAGATGGCCTCCTTGTTATAGAGAGTTGAGAAGAGATCCAGATGATTCTCTTGTGTAACATAGTGAGAAAGGAGATATGTTGACTTGGACATGCCTGTGGCTAAGCACAAGGTGAACGTGTGAAATCCCAAAGTGATGGGTTCATCATCATGAGAATAAAAATGAAGATAATGTATTAGCTTCCTATGAGAAGAAGAGATGATGAGAAACTCCAGATGACTCTCTTGTGTAATGCAGTGGGAAAGAAGATCTATTGAGTGGATGTGCCTATGGACGAGCACAGGTGAATGCGATCCTATAGGCTAAGCAATAGTGAATAAGTGGTTCTTCTCTATAATGAAATGAGCCAGAGATATGGACATCGCTATGGATGTGCCCCCTGGTGGATGAGCACTAGTGGGTGTAAAATATCCCTTGCTATATTGTTCAAGACTCAGACCTTCTTGTAACCCTAATTGTAACTTAAAGTGTACAGGTCGGCCCCACCTTAATGTGATTAATAATTAATGTAAAAGATAATTAATCTAGTTAATATTAATTATATTGTGAGCTGGTGAGGTCGGCCCTGTTGTGCCAATAGACACTTCTTGGGAAATTCCCCATTGAGGAATCATATCTTTTATGTGAGTTTGGAAATTTAAGCAAGTACATCTTCTTGGGAAAAGTGCACACCTCTCTTGGGCACTAGTCTTCTAGGGGTTGAGCACCCTCTTGTGTACTAGGTTTTATTGGTGGTGAAGGTCTCTCTCTTGAACAATATAGAAAAGGATTTTGGCTAGGTTTTCTTCCCTTGCTGAGAAGGGTTTCCCAAGATACTTCTTGTGTTCTTGTGCATGGTTTTTCTTCTTGTGATCTTGGATTCTCCAACATTATTGTTTATGGTTAAGTGAAATGATAAAAATGGAATGAAATTCATGCTTAACCTTGCTTATTGAAAAATCAACAAACATGACTTGCAACGACATGTTGCTTGTATTCAACATGACTCATAGAGGTTGCTTACAAATCCCCAAAATGACTAGCAAATGTTGGTCAACGAATGTCAGTGTGACTCATGGTGACTGGACTTGTGCTTCCAGCATGACTAGTAGAGATTGGTTTCTTACCCGCAACATGAATTGCAAAGGTTGGTGACATGTCTCCAACATGACTAGGAGAGGTTGGTGGCTTATTTTTTTTATTCTTCCTCTTCCTATTCCTTTTAGACTTCTGGTTACTAGTAGTTGGAATTTCACTAGAAGAGGGAGAAGGAGAAGAAGTAGGCTTTATGGATGTAGAAGGTGAAGGATCAAAATCCATATGATTCCCTTGACATAAGGTGGTTATATGAGAAGCATCAAGATAATTTGGGACATTTAGAGTGGTCCACAACCAAACCTATAGTCCTATATTCAACCCATGAATGTTCAAAATGGCCATCAAGGGGCCACCAACATTTCCAAAGAAAGGAAAATCACAAGAATACCTTTGGGTAGGGGTCCCTTGGTTGGTATATTCAATAACTTTGGCCATATTACTCCTATGCACAGGCTCATCTCTTGCGGGATTATTCATTTCCATAAAAGTCTCATGCATTGAATCTAGCAAACCAGTGGTATAAAACCCATGCCTTCTATGAGGCGACTCCACCCTTTCAAGAGAAAGACTAGGAGTCCTTCCCAACCAGCAGAGCGGTTGGTCAACCACCCTAAATCAATGATCCAAAAGTGGTGACATTGATACAACCTAAATTCAACTATACAAAGAAACCCTCCACTAAAAATTCCTAAGAGAAACATCCAAACAAACAAATTCTCCAAAACTTCAGCCTAGGTGGATGAGGTCCTAAGTCCAAAGAAATGAAAAAGTGGAAAGGGACCTTCTGGGCGAAGGGACGGGTTGATAAAGTCCAGTGGACCAATGAATGAAGGAGTGAGAAGCAATTATCCTGACCTCCACTAACTAGCCTTATCTAGTGCAAGAACCCACGCTTCACGGGGCACCCTCCAGTAGTAATGAAAAGAGTGATACAAAATCTTCCCTAGGTACCATGACAAGCCCCTGTAGTCACCTCTGAGATCCCTAGGAAAAGTCACTAAGGTCACCAAATCGCAGTCAACATCTTGGGGGTATAGTTGACAGTTGGGATCAAACGTATGGGCAAGGTAACTAAGATTGAATCTCTTCCAGAGGATTTTCTATGAAAGGGCTAGTGTCACTTTAGAAAATATCAAACTAGGTCTAAAGCTCTAGAGTATTGACACCAAGAGGGCCAATATCACTTCAGGAAAACTTCAACTAGGTTCAAAATTTGCAGAGGAATGACGCCAAATGAGTCATTGTCACTTCAGGAAAAACCCCCAATATACAAGCTTCGAAGGGGAATCTCCTCAACTCTCCTTCATGTGACCTCGTGTTTAGCTCTTGTGTTAGAGGAGGCTCCTGACTATACTTATACAAAAGTTGGATTTGAGATTCTCCCTAGCTCATACACCTATGTTTTTTTCGATGGCCTTGGGTAGTTATCTCTCCAATCCTAATCCAAGGCCCTAACCCTAAACTTGTTCATGAACCCTAGAAACAAAGTCTAGTACATTTTAAGTTTAGCATTTGTTTTCATGGTTGGTTTTACTCAAGGGGTATGGAGGTGAAACTGATTTTTTTTTAGACTCTTGCAAAAACCAAACTTATAAGAAGACTGTCAAAGAAAACTTTACGCTAATTCTTCAAATATAAAAGAGTTTCACAAAGAAAATGCATGAACAATCCTTCAAACCTTTGAATGCAATTTTTTTTTCTCTAATGACAAATGCAAAAGAGGCAAAAAAATGATTTTCTTTCTGATTTTTCTTTTGAAATTCTTTCCAAATGAGAATAAAAAACAAACCTATGCTAATATATTTTTCTTTTTCAAATAAAAATGCAAAATAATGCAAAGAAATAAAGAGACTTAACTAGAAGAAAACTAGTTTTTTTTTATTTAAATTTTCTTTCTATCAAAGAAAAACTAACAAAAGATGAAAAAAGAAACTACAAATACATGATTCATGGACTGCCCGACCATGAGGGGGAATTAGTTTTCAAAATTCAATATAAAAATAAGCCAAGAATACTAGGAAACCAAGATTAATGTATTTTCATTTTTCTATATGAAAAAAATTCAGATTTCAGCAGAGCAAAGCTAGAAAGGGACTTAGGACAACCTAGGTAACTGACCAAACCAAGCACTAAACCTAGAAATAAAAAGATAAATTTTTTAAAAACTCCACTTTAAAACATGTCTTTGACTATGTGCAGTGAAACTCGTAGATATTTGTTGGTTGTAGAAGAGAAACTCATAGACATACACAGGTTGTAGAACAACAACTCGTGGATGGCTATGAAAGTTCAGAAAAATAAAAATCCACTCTAGGAAAGACGACTTCAGGACTTGAAAACAATTCTTGAGAGTGTAAAGACTCTGTGAAAAAACTCAAAAAATACAAAAATGACAACAAGGAAAACAACAAGAAAGGGACCTTAAACAAACTGACCCAAACTAGGAGAATCCCCAGAATAGTCACCAATTCTATTGACAAGATATTTCCCCCATGATTTGGGGTCGAAATCACAACAGATCAAGATTGTATAGAGAAGATGGAGATATTTCCTCCAGGAAAAACAGATAAAACTGAAAGAATAACTACTTTATTAGGAGAAGTTAGGGAAATGAGAGGGAGAAAGGGTGCACCTTAAGTCTCCCATTTGATATCGATCCCACTCCTTTCTTTTGACGATCTCCTGATCCTTTGCTAGAGCCAACCTGCAAAATGGATACAAAAAAAGGGATGCTACTAAGGTATTTATGCGATCAAAAGGGCATACATGTCATATATCATATTTAAAGTAAACTTAATAAGAAAACACATCTAATGAATACATGATAGGAGGGAAAACACACTCTTCTATTAACACCAAATCTGAAAGGTAAGTTACAACCTTGTCTCAGCTTTGGCACTGCCTCAAAGCCAATTGTTTGGGTTCCTCCAAGAATCCATCAAGAATCGACTCAGCCACTACAATATTCCTTGAATGTCCCAAGTAGGGATAAGGATACACCCTTTAGAATCCTTCAGGGTTAGATCAAGTGGATGAGTGTCGTTGTAATACCCCTAGGTCGAACCCCAACTATAAATGTAAATGAAAATGTACTTAAGTTGGTGAGATGTTTGATATAATTTTTGTATGCAACTTCAATGGCATAGTGCGCACATGTACTGCGCACTAAAATGATGAAGTGTGCACATTCAAGGATACCACACACAAAAAACTTAAGTGCATGCAATTTTGAGGCCAGGGAGCCTTTGTGTATATGTTGTGTTTTATAGGCTGGTGAGCCAGTTATTATAAGCTAGGAGGCTTATGTATTGAATTAGGCTGGAGAGCCTAGATGCTAAATTCCAGTGAGCCTATTTTTGTATATGTATTATCATTAATATAATGCATCATCGTGTGTAGAACGACCACAATAAAAGAGTATGGGGGACTAAAATCCACTAGATAGGG
>JASDQU010503590.1:64692-92190 GCA_032191745.1 Picea mariana
CACATAAGTACCTGAACTGGACTAAGGGGAAGAATTCAAAGATCATCCCCCAGTTGTGGACTATGAACCTCGCACAGTCCACCATGTTGAACGTCATGAAGATTCCTCACTTCAGACGACACCAGGAGGTGAATGCATGTGTCAAGTTATTGTTGTCTTGTTACCATGGAGGTTATTTATGGCTAAACCTCCGTATAACAGTTGATCCGATGCTGATCAATCAGATCACAGGGTTGAGTATGCAAGGACCTAATCCACATGAGTTTTACCTTGGAAAAGACATGGATCGTGCTATAGCATAGCGGGTCAAGGAAACTTATTGTGATGTTGAGAAGGGCACGTGAGGTTACAAAGTAGCTTCTATCTAGAGTGGTGCAGTTGCCTCTCCTGTCAGTTGATTGCAGGGAATTTATTTCAAAAGAACTAACCCACCCAAGTCACTGGTTTCGTAGTCGACCTCGCAGGCAAGTGCATGGAAGGCCTTCAGATGAACTGGGTGAAGTACCTGGTGAGCCATTTGGAACTCAACTGTAGAGAAGCACAAGATCAAGGATATGAATTTCATTTCAACTGGATTTTGATATTGATAGCTTTTATTGCCTGGGAGATGCTGAAAGGTACGACCTTCCCGGACATCAATCCTTTTGAACCACTGGCCATGAAGTTCAGTACACTATGGTACTCGAGCGACATGAATAAACAGTGGTAGTCAAATGTTGTTTTTTATACCTACTACAATCAACTGAAGGTAGCCATACAGTTCGAGCCTTGCCTGACTCCAAACACTCTACACCGGTTCAGGCCTCTGATGAAGTTCAATGCATATCAAAATTTTACTTACATCACAGTACACACTGACAAACACAACAAACAACTTTAGTCCTACTACATGATGACGGAGAAGAATTTGGAGGAGATCACCAAGGACTGGTCAATGGACCTCCTTGTTCCAACAGACCCTGCGAAGATATCCAACATCGATAGCCCAAAAACTACGTAGGATATAATCGGACCTAGCGGGGCAAAGAAAATTGAAGAGGTCCAAGAATTAGACAATGCATCCATGAATACTACCTCCATATCACCAGAGCAGGGAGTTGATGCAAAGAGTTAGGTGAAAAAGAAGTCGAATAGAAGCAAGGAGATGAGGTTGATCCCCTGGAGAAGAGAAAAGGTTCACCTCTAAAACCTTCCACCTGAAAGAAATCGAAGGCCACCATGACCAATATGCAGACTGTCCTCACCTCCGATGAATTTGACTTCCTCATAGAAGCCCTCCAAGATGCTTCGCTAGAAATCGCAGAGAAACAAGAAGCAAAGCAAGAGGAGTTGTATGATCGAATTGAGACTAAACTCCAAGGGGTACAACAATCCCTACAGTCTAGCCATGCAGTCTCCACTGCGTCGGGAGAGCTAGAATTGGGAGATGAGCCAGCTCACCTCCACCGCTTAGTTGATACAGTCGAAGCTTGCCTTCGGTGAGCACAGGAAGAAACAGTGCAAGCCACCTAGGCTTTGACACAAGTACAAGGGGTAATAGTAGAGAAACGCAATGTTGCAAAATGGGAAAATCTTGATCTCCAAGTGAAGTTTGATGAAGAAAAAGCATAGCTACAACAAGAAAAGGAACAGTTTCTCGCTGAACAACTCGAAGTAAAGGAAATGGTCATCAGAGCACTTCTATCTGTGACATTCATAGAAGTAAAGGCCAAAGATCGAGTTCCACAACAAGTAGCACAAATTGAAGAAGTGATCAAGTAGCTACAACAACACATCACAGACTTGGAACTACGCGCAGTACCTGGGACCCCACAAGATGTAAGAGAGAACAAAGGGAAGCAACCTCTAGGAGCGTAGTTGAAAGGCTCAATTCTCTTACCTTGGAATGTAAGAACCTCACCAATCATAGTGCCCAGGCCTATGAACAACTCACGAAGAACCCAGAATTGAAGGCACTGGAGTCACAACTCCAAGAGGCAAAGTATCAATTTGAAAAGATACAGGTGCAGTTGAAGTCCCTCTCAACCTTGGAAAGAATGAAGCACTCCCAAGAGAAACGCACTGCACAACAACAAGTCCATACTATCCAGAGAAAATTTATGGAGGTAACTCAGAAACTCCAACCTGTGCAAGATAAGGCCTATCAATTGTTTATAGAAGTAGAAGGTTAAGGATCAGAACTAGAGCAAGTTGTCACTACAGTTGAACAACATCTAGAGGGATCGATCAATGATGTAGTCATCCAGAAGTTTGCAGAATAGGAGGTTGTGGCATAGCAGAAAGTTGAAGTAGATCGAGCCAAGCTTGAGGCATTCGAAGCAGAACTAGTCAGACCAGAGTGATTTGGGATGAGTCACAGGTGAGTGTTGGGGGCCTTTTGGCCCTTGACCAAGTTTTGGGAGATCCTTGGTCAAGTTTGACCTATTTTGGGACTTTGACAGCCTATCGAAGATGGAGCGCAAGACAAAGAAAAGATCATGGGATCTCGGCCCCATTTTGGGTCCTTTTTTGGGATTTGGGAATATGTAACTGGAATGGGATGTTGGCCCATAGGTTTAACCATGTTTATGCCTATTTTGTATGTATAAATAGAAGGCTAGGAAATGTAAGAAGTAATTTGAATAGTGCATAAGAGTTGTGTAAGTTGGATAAGTGATAAGAGTTGGATCTCTGTGATAAACAATTGTAAGGCTTCGTGCATATTGTATGAGACATGTAGAGCTAAGAGAAAGTCATTGTAAGAGACTGTGAAGGATTTGTGTTGTAATGCAAGGAAGGAGGATCTAGCGAGCTGCGCAGATCTCCTGTCCTATGAGGAGTAACGGTTTTGTGGATCTGTGCGTGTAGATGACTATTTGAAGCTAATAAAGAAGAAGAGTTGGTGGATGTAGCCCCAGGGTGGGGGTGAACCACGTAAATACCGTGTTATTCTAATCTATGCGATGTTCTGATGTATTTATGTGTTATTTGATAAGTGATTTGGTATAGATAGATAGATATGCTTATGCTTTGTGATTATGATGAATTTGGATGCTAGATCTCACATCTATGAACTTGCTTAATGCTTGAGTCTGCTAGATCTGATCTAATCCTGTGTGCTAAGTGCTTATATACATTATATTAGGGTGAATGATGTGATGCTATGTTTTATCTGCGAAGTAGATATTGGTTAAATAATGATGAACTAACGGTGCTAAGTTCTCTATTAAGTATCATAATCATAGATGTGTGTCCCAAATATGGTTGCAGACACCTGAGTCCTGCAACCACCCCTACCTCTACCTCGGGGGAGACTTCATGTACTTCGCAGGTGTTTCCAAAAGGGCTGGTAGTTAGGGATTTTTCAGTGCATTGTTGTAGCGTTGAACCTTGGGTATGCCCCTGTGCCAACAAGTGGGAACCCTAGAATATCCCCAAATACATCCTCAAAATACTTCAAGACCATATGGTCTTCAACACTAAGAATTGTATCTTTGGTTGCATCTTCCATATGGGATGCATAAATATGGCATTGTTTCCTGAAACTCTTCTTTAACTGGATTGTTGAAATTTCTCTAATAGATACATGCTTTGGAATCCCTTGAAATTTTCCTTAATACCCTTCCTCTTCAAGACAGGTGAATTCCTTATTGTAGTAGTCTAATATATCATGATTCTTGTACAACTAATCCATACCAATAAAAAAATCATACTAACTCAAACATATGATGTTCAAATATACCTTTGTGATGAGTCCATTCATGTCCATTGGACAATCCTTAACCAACTCAATAATCCTCCTCTTAGCTCTCGTGGCTAGCTGAACCAACTAGGATTTCTCATGTTTTATTCTTTGCAAATGATATATTTCAACAGGATTAGGATTTTTGTAACTTTGGCTAGATCCATAATTAGTTAAATTCGTTATGGGATGGTTATCAATATTTGTTGGGCAGTTGGTTTAGACAATTAGTTTTCATTGATGTCAACCCTTGGAGAGTGATATTGAATATTGATGTCAACCCTTAGATATTGATGTCAACCCTTGGAGAGGTCTAGATATGTCGGACAATTGATTTAAATTTGTATGATCAATATTGATGGTGAGTTAGTTAGGTACATTATATGTAGTCTACATGTATTCCTAGAGGCGTGTTTATGGGACCTAAAGTTTATTGAGGAGTAACGACATGAAGGACAATGCAATTTCAAGTAAGACTATCATAGATGGATAATACACGTTGTGTTATTTCCGGTGATATGTGGAACTCCACGTGGTTCCTCATGGTTAGGGAGATATGGCATTGTAAAGTTGGAAGCCCTAGAGAGTGGCCAAGAAGCCCCTAGTTGGTTACAATTATTAGTGGTTGCAATAAGAAAGCTATAAAGTAAGGAGAGATATTACTATGAAAATATATATAAACACCTCAAGGAGTCTCTCATAAGGACACTCACACACTTACAATTGAATATCTATATTGTGTTTTTTATGGTCTAGTATTGTGATCTTTTAGCAAGTTTGTGATGACATTTTTATGAGGTTACGAAGGAAGGTCAAAGGTGAAAGTCTTGGAGTTTCATCAAGCTTGAGTAACCCTAGTTTTTTAGGTATCCATGATTTGTAGTCAAGCAGGGTGTGGATATGCAGGGGTTGTAGTGGAGGAAAGCGTAGATATCCACAAGCTATAGAAGAGCAAGTCACATATATGTAAAAGAACTTGTGAAAGGTTGTGAAGGGATGTTGGTACCAGGTTCCTGAGGACTTTGGAAGAGTTACAGGTCAGTTTACAGTACAACAAGTCAACTACAATATCATAGGTAAGTGTTAAAGGTTATGGTTATGATGTTATGGTACATGCATGGTGATGATAGTATGTGATATGGTACATCTCGGTGATGTTATGGTACATTGATTAGAATCATTATTGGCTATCTTGGTGTATGGTTTGGTTACATGTTATGGTGCATACTTGACGATTGGTATATTGTTTTATGAGGTTGCATCTTTGTGATATTGAGGAGCATGTGCTTGTGAGCTTTGGTTTATGTCTTGAGGCACATCATTGGATGCATCGTACATGTTGGTTGAGGTATTCTTGGTGAGATACATTGTCGGTTCATATCTTAGTTTATTGGTATATGGTGTATGGAATGATACGATATATGATTGGTACATTATATGGTGTCGATGTACATGGTTGATGGTTGAGACATATCGTACCAGTTATGGTGCATGGTTTGGTATAGGGGTTGGTGCATGGTTGATGCAATTGTTGTGGTATCAATGGCCTTAATCCTTAAAGAAGAATAAAGATACGTTTTCCCAGAGAGAAGAAATTATACTTTTCCTTTGTCAAAAACCTTATAAAAAGGGATCGTCACACCTTGATTAGTGTTAAGAGTGTGACGATCTAGGATCATCACAGGTTGCACCACAGTGACCTATGACATCGTCGTAGTTTACTCAGTGTTAAGGGTGTGAAGATTTTCGTATGAAGGAAAAAGAGGAATTTTTCGAAAGTTCTAGAATAGAACCTTCAAGGGTGAGGTGGCCTTTGATCAGTTTGTATCTGAGTCGCATCCCTGATCTTATGGGATCATCCTAACCTCCTCACCCTATCCTTTCAACCTATAAAAGGAGAGGAGTTTTCATGGGGAAAGTTAGATTTTGGAGTTGGCTAGCTTTTGGTGTGAGCTTGAGTAGTTTTTGTAGCTTTGGGCTTTGCTTTGTCAGGATATATTGTCGATCTCAGAATTCATGAAGAAGAAGTGTGTGGGAAGCAAGAAACTGTTGGAAGGGACATTACAACATCAAGGCATTGGTTGTATTCTCCTTTTCATATCTTTAATACAGTGATATATTTCTTTCCCATAAAATTGTTTTTAATTTATTGTATGACTCCTTGATCACATACATAGGTTTTGTTGAGTATACATTGTTGCTTTCACTTCATTGGCTTATGTATTTTTACAAGTTCAACATCCCATAAGCCTTTGAATGGAGCGAGGATGACACTAGCAAGGAAAAATGACATTTAAAAGGTATGCCATCTATTTCTTGTTAGTTAGTATGCTTGATAATTGAAACTTAGGGAAAGTTTTATATTCTGTCTTGTTTTGTTCTAGTTTTTGGGTGAAACTAGGGAGATCTGTTTGTGTCCGCACTTACCGATAAGAAAATTGGAGACCATACTAGGGAACATATTGTTTTCCTATTTTGTATTGATTTCTTGCTTTGATTGCCTGGGTTCTATTTTCCGAGTCACTGGGAAATCCAATTTGACTCATTGATTGTTTATTTCACTGGAAAAACTTTCTTGCTTTTCATTTTTTCCATTTTTGATCACCGCATCCTACTTTGAGAGGCAGTGTGATGATATAGGATCGAAACACCCTACCTTTTGAAACAGTGTGACGTCGTCTCACTGTTATTGTTTTCTAGCCTGTGACGATCAAGGATCGTCGCGCTGTGTTAGTCTACAACCTGCGACGATTGTGAATTTTTTTTATTTTTGGTGGTTTTTATTTCCCAGATCTTAGCTATGGTTTTGGGGTGATTTGTTGGGTCTGATTACATTATGCTTGATAGATTTGAAAATTATTTTAGCTATCTTTGAAATAAAAAAAATTAATTTCTTGCTTTGCATTATTTTGGGGGAATCTTTGCATTTGAAGTAGCAAAATTGCATGTTTTTTGGCATTTTTAATCTTGAATTCTTGGGGGGGGAAAGAATCATGTATTGGTGTACAATATATTTAGCTCATTTGTTAAAAGTTATTGATATTGATGAGTTTAATAAAATTTTGGGACATTGTGCACATGGGAATGATAAACTCTTTCTCCTTCTTGTAATATAGCCTTCATCGAAATGAAATATTTGCATTCTCATTTCTTTGCATTGTTTAGAGTTGATAAAAACATCATTTTGTCCATGCAATTTTCATCTTGAGTAAACAATAGCCTTAAAATATAGCGCTTATAAAAATTGATTACACATTTTTATTTTTTCTGGTAGCAAACCTACATTAGACTAGTTGTAGGGCTTTGGAATAGGTGTGAAAGATAACTTTCCAAAGCTGTAAACAAACATGGAATCTTGAGTTAGGGAGCGGTGAAATCCACTTGCTAGATTTTTTCCTAGGAAGCCCTTCAACACAAGGGTCATTCATGAGGTCGCATTAGGTCTGGAGGATTTACTCGCCTTGCTTTGTCGGTATTAGTGTAGATATTGTGTGTATTATTGGGGGTCACTTGAGAAGAAAATCCCGTGGGGACCTTATCGAGTTGATTTCGGTCTAGAAACCCTTCCTTTTCACATGGATCAGACTGTCAATTTTTTCCCCAAGCATCATTATCGTAATTGGTAACCTTAGTAGCCTATCTCTTTAGGGTATTTACACGAGGTGACTGTGGAGGGGTAAGTCTTCATGGTACCTGGAATCGATGTTGGATAAAATCACTCGGGCTCCTTGGAGGGTATACCCAAGATTATGTGTGGGAGCTTGCACCAGGGTGTAATTCCGTTAAGTAGGTCGTCAATGTAACTTTTCCACCCGCTCTATCTCAACCCCTTCTTATATTGTTCTCACAATGTTGGATTTCATCAACAACTAGTGCGTTAATTGTGAGAAGGTTTTGTTTGTTTGATTTCTTCCTAGAATTTTAGCATGTGATGTTTGTTTTCCCTAACAGACTCTAGGTTGGATCTGTGTTTAATGGTATCATTTCCTAGAATGACCAATGAAGGAACCCCTTTTCTAGAGGAACCTTTTTTTTTTCCTTCTTACTAAAACATTGGTCCTCCTTACATCGCTACTTTGAGCCTTCCATGTCTCACAATTGGATTACTAGTATGGTTTTTTTCCACTCGGGTAAGCTTGAATGCATCTAGTGATTTGGTTGTAAGCACTTCCCCCCAAGAACATCCACCTCATGTTGATCCTTCACCTTCTTCACCAGTAAGATATTATCCACCTTCTCCACTTGCAAGGTCTTATTCCGTTTCATTTTCTTCGTGGAGTGAAAGATCTGAAGCCGGTAACTCAGTGGATAAGAAGAAGAAGAAAAGGAAGATTAAGAAGAAGAAAAATAAGCAAGGGTCCAAACTTCCAAACGCTGCCAGACATGTTGGAAAACCACTAGTTACTGATAATCATGTTGGGAGTGTTGATGATGTCAAGATCACCCAAACAACCTGTAAACCCAAGTATCCTTGTAATCTTTGTAAGGGTATCCATATTCTTAAGGATTCCTTGGTCTATCCAAGGTTATAGAAGCATGGTCTACACACCCTCACCAACCCATGTTGTCAACCTATGAACAACATGTTGATGACCTCCTGTCAACTAGTCAGGATATCGTTGGGAAGAATAAAAGTAGAGTCAATTTTTCATGTATGTTATGTAGAGGGAGTCATCAAACTCACCTTTTCCCTCGTATGGACGAAGCCTCAAAATTATTGGAAGACATGACTGTTTCCCAACCTCAACTTCCAGTTGCTTATCACAAGCTTACTCTCGACCCACCTGTAGTTGATGGAATGATTAACCCGATCCCTTCATTGGTTAGTTTGGTTAATCAGGTAGTCAATCTGGTCACGTCCTTAGTTGAACCGGTTGAAAAAGTGGTTGATCGAATCCCATCCTCGGTCGATCCAACTTTCCCATTAGAGAGTGCAAACCAAGTGATCGATATTTTTCCACTCGTTGATCCCATTCTACCCTTGGAGAATGCAACTCAAGTGGTTGATCTGATCTTGTCATCTATCGATCCTACTCTCCCTCTAGAGAGTAAATATGATACTGCCCATGTTTTTCTTGTTGATACAGAATATACCGTGCTAGGGGGCATTCCTCTTTCTTTTGTGGAACCCCCTTCAAGTAATGAGGTCATCCTTTTATATTGGGGTGCGCTAACTGGACCTCGTCTTCCCTCTCACATTCCTTTCAAGATTACATTAGAAGTTTGTGGTTGGGACGTTCCTCAGACATTGATAGATCAAGGTGCATCCATTAGTATTTTATCCTCCATTGATTGGAAGGCTTTGGGTTGTCCTCAACTTGTGCTAGTTACACAAAATCTGTTAGATTTTAACATAAGAATCAGTCACCCTTTAGGCGCCCTTCCTCAGTTTCCTGTAACTTTGGGAGGGAAAACTATCTTTATTGATGTTATGGTAGTCCAAGACCCCTTGGATTTCGATTTACTCCTTGGGAGAGATTACGTATATGCCATGAAATCTATCATGTCCACTCTTTTTCTTGTGATATATTTTCCTCACGATGGAAGAATTGTGACTATTGATCAAATTTCATTCATTGGCCCTGACTTGACCATAAACTCAATGACTTCCCTAAATGGTTCTTATATGCAAATGGTATCTCCCCCACCACAGGTCAATTATGTGGCATTATATCCCATGCCTTCAACTACCGATG
The DNA here is from genome assembly GCA_032191745.1 of Picea mariana. Classification (NCBI taxonomy): domain Eukaryota; kingdom Viridiplantae; phylum Streptophyta; class Pinopsida; order Pinales; family Pinaceae; genus Picea; species Picea mariana. The sequence continues at coordinate 74,110 of JASDQU010503590.1, forward strand.
AAGATGAGCCTCTCACTATAATCTCAGTCTCTTATGACTTAGAGCTGGTAGTTGACATGGTGATCTCTTCGATAGGGCTATTGTAGCTTGACCTTCTTACCCCTATCACGACCTTTGACATGTGTTCCTTCCAGAGTGTGTTTCTTCCATCGAGTGAAGATCTCTTGGAGACCATAACCGATTTTTGTCCCATGACATGGTTTCCTTCCGAAGCATCATCCTCTTGGAAGCCATGATCAAGAAGAGGACTTTGAGCATGGTTTTCTGTTTTTCCGTTTTCAAGATCATTAAAAAATGAAACTAGATTTGAGCATGGTTTTCTGATTTCAAGCTCGTTAAAAAAATGAAACCAACAGTGAGGATCCTTTCTGCGTCTTTGTAGAAACCTCGTTAAAAAATGAAACTGAGTTTTTGAGCATAGTTCTTGTTTCTATGTCAAGCTCATTAAAAAATGAAACAGAGGTCTATGGATTGAACTTGGATTCTCGAGCATAGTTTTTAGTCTCTGTGAAAAGCTCGTTAAAAAATGAAATAGATTTCCCCCCATATTCGATTGAGTCAAGTACTTCGTCACATATAGTATTTGAAGCTTCCTTTTCTCTTCCTTTGCTATTGGATGAAATGAAGCTTATGGGGGAATGCTTTCATCCTCTGGACTTCATGCTGAAGTTAAACTGCTAGCTTCTTAAGTTGGGGGCTAAGTACCAACCATCCCTAGAAATGTGTTGGGAAGTCCAATCATAGTTTTCTATGGTTCAAGCTTGTGTAAAAATGAAACCACCTACCTCAAGCATAGTTTCCTCTAGTTCAAGCTTGTATAAAAATGAAACTAGGTCCAAGCATAGTTTTGGCTAGTTTTAATCTTGTGTAAAATTAAAATCTATCCCAAGCATAGTTTTGTTTTGTTTTAAGATTGTGTAAAAATGAAAACAATCACAAGCTTAGTATTTGTTATTTATCGTGCTCGTAAATACCTCAGAATGTAATCAAGTAAAATTTTATCACTTTTTTGGACTCGTAAAGGTTATACGAAAAAGGAACCCCCTGGAGTTCCCTTTAAGCTCTTTTCAGACTCTCTAAACATGAAAAGATTGTCGAGCGATCTTGTTCTTTTCATGCTCATAAAAGTGTTTGAAGAAAACGTCTGATGAGTGGTAGATTATCTCTTTTTCGGTCTCGCCAGACTAACTTAGAAAAAAGGATATTTTGGATTTTTCTTTAAGTGTTTTTCAAACTCTCTAAACATGAAAAACCCCCGAGTTTACTTTTTTTGGACTCGTAAAAAAAACATCGAAAGGCCCATATGGGACTGGACCACTCCTTCCTAGGGTTCGTTAAACATACTCCGAGGGACTCATCCGAAGGATGAGCTTGCATTACAAGCATATGTTATCCTCCTCAAGATTGCGTAAAAATAAAGAGGTACTCGCTAGAAATGGTGGGGGGGGAATTGGGAAAGAAATGTATCTAAACATGTATTCTATGGAAGAGTCTCTTTTGACCATGACACCCTTTAACTTGCTTTGTGTCTAGGTTGGAAAATCCTCTTGTCTCTTGATCATACTCCTTTATAAGATTACATTTTTGTCTTTGATCCCTGTTGTTGAGTCAGTGTTGCGAAGACAATTGTCGTGTCATCAATATGTTCAAAGATAAGTTCAACCCGGAAATAATTCTATTGCATCGACCATATTTACAGTCTTTAAGACTTCTATTGCATCATCCCTCCCTGAGTCAGTCTTGAATCATTTGTTACTATGATCTACCTCAAATATTTTTACCCATTTTGTGTCAATGATTGGGGATACATTAAGCCCTCCCGTGACGAGTCTTTTCCTATCGACTTCAACTCATTATTTAGGAATTAGACTTAGAAACTAATTGGTACCTTGGAACTTGCATGCCTTAGTGGTTGGTTTCCTCGCTTTAGATAGTGGGTGTTATCACATAAAATTGTTAGAGTCCTAAGGGTTTGTGGTTTCTACCTAAGCCTATAGTTTTTCCCTATCTCTATCATTTTCGTAGGCCTAGTCTTGAAGTTTTTCCCCCTTCAGCTAATAAAATAATTTTTTGTTTTCCCTTGTTCGTTTGTGCACCCTGGTCTCCCTATTTTCTCAGCTCACATCAAGTCGTCCAAATACTTGATCATGCAGGTTGCAGCCATGAACACAAAGCGCAACTTTCTTAAACAATATGTTTTGGTATTGAAGCATAAGAAAAATACAGTTTTAATCTTTCAACGATGAATATTTCGGGAATATTCCAGATCAGTGGCTCACAGACGTTCAGGAGTGAAAACTTGCGTGAAGTATAGCGCCAGAACAAAAGGCCCCAAAGTGAATACGAGCCATTGATCTTAAAGGGGACAGGTGGCCGTTGATCCAAGCCTTCAGGGAAATGAAATTCTGGAGATTTGAAATGAGAAGTGCTTAGAAATACCAAAGGAATGAAGTCCCAAAGGCCTGAAATGGATCTGAACCATTGATCAGCCAGAGCCATGTGTCATCAGATCCACAACTCTGGGTAAAAGCGCATGGAGAAGTAATTCAGATTTGAGTTTTTATTTTCCCAAAGTCCCAAAGACTCAAAGAGGATCTCAACCATCCAAATCTAGAATTCCATGCGTCATTAGATCCTCAGCTCCAGAGGTTTTTCTTAGAGGGAAATGTTGTTTGAGAATTGAAATTTCCGAAGGGTGATTCACAAAGCAAATCTTAGTCGTTGATTCGAAGAGGGAATATTCGATCTGTCAATCTAAATCGCCAGAGATGGGCCATTGATTAGGAAGCCTCATCTCATATCAAAAGATCAATGGTCACACTCCATTGCAGGGTCGGAAGGTGCGCACATTTTTCAATTTCAAGGGCGGGTCGCAATCGAAACCGTGGTTTTTGGAAAGGTACGCATGGCGGTTCATGGTGAATTGTGGGGACAAAAGAGGTTTGCATTAAAACCTCCCTTGGTCATTCCCACAATCATGAAATTTTGTAGGGTCATCACCCTAGGTCACATTGAAGATGGAGCGATGGAGAGGAGCTACGCCAAAGGATGAAAGTGCCCGTATTTGGTCACAGAAGATGATCTTCTTAGCCTCGAGGCATCGATATTGACTCGAAGAAGTTGTGGGAACCACATGGAACATTCATGGGTGTCAGGCCTCATCCTGATCCTGATGAAGGTAGTTAATGGAAATGTGGGCGGTGGTTGAGACCTCGTCTCACCCCATAAATGGAATGCATGGAGAGAAGGGTCGTGGGGACCGAATGTCATTCCAAAGATCCCTAGTGGATGGATTTTCCTGCAAAGCACATAACTAAGTCAGGCTCGCATCTGACATAAGAAGGAATCCATAGGCTGACAGAGTAGGCGTCAAATGGAAACTTTGAATGTGAGGGTCTGATCACATTCCTAGTGGTTGCAACATTTTTAGTATATATAGGTAGTTTTGATATTTTGTTAATGTCGAATGGTTGAGCTAGGCTCCCTGCTACTGTAATATTTTTATGAAGAACACTGGTTCTCTAGTTATGTCTTTGTCTTTGAGACATCTTGGTTAATCTAAGTCATCTTTCTTGCTCCATCTTATTTTCCTCTAATACTGAGAGGGTTCATTATTGACTGATTCACATGGATTGTTATGATTGTATTATGATGAATGTTATATTATAGTGTTGTTATAATTTCTTTCAGTTTCTTTGAGATTTTAATTCAAGAGGATCTTGTGTTTAAGGTATTCCTCCTTAGGCTGCTAGAAGACCTGATGTCCATAACAGACCTCTACACTCTCCTCACCAAATTCTTCCCTCTATTCACCCTTAATCCAAATTACTGATGGAAGTTGATTTCAGACCTCAATTGCTTATGCATGATAGTCTAGATTTCTGAGTTAGAACATTATTATCATTGAGTCCTCTCCATTTGATCAACTAAAACTCATTCACATTTACTGTATAAACTGATGGGTTACTGGGCTTTCCTTCTGTGCAATCTGAGGGTGACTTCTAGTGCTAACATTTATGGCGTCATTGCCGGGGAATGTGTTGGGGTCCTATAATTATAGGTAACTCGATTCTTTGACTGTTGATTTGGCGTTGCCCCTGTGATGAAGACTTCTTTCTCAGTTGACCCCTTTTTTCCCCCTCCATCTGTTTCACCCGATCCTCCATCTCCCTACTGCATCCTTCATCCACGCTGCGTCCTCACTCCCTTTTCCTTTTGTCCCGTTGACTACCTCTCGCCCGTCGCTCATCCATGCATAGACAAACTTAGGCTAAAAAGAAAAATACATGATTAGATTAATTAATAATGTTAGTAGTTAGTAAATAGGTTAATAAATTTAGTATAATTAAATAAATAATCTAGGTTAAATCTTGTTAAAAATTAATTAATTAATTAATTAATTTAGTTAATTAGTAAAAAGGTTAGTGTTTTAAAACATTAAAACAAATAACAAATTTAAAAATAAACAAATTAAATGAAAACACAAATAAAAACTAAAATAAAACACACATAATAAATAAAACGTATAAAATAAAATATAACAAATGTAAACATGAAATATAATAAAACAAAACAAATTTAAAAACAAACAAAAAAAAAACAAAAAAAAATGTAACTTAATACATGTATTAAACGTAAATAAAACAAATCACAAAAAATTAAAATTAAAACAATTAAAAACCAAATATTAAAACATGTTAATTTACCCATCGCATCACATCCCAAATAAATCAAACGACCATGAATAATTCCAGACCCCCCCTGGCCATCCGAAGTTTAACGAGAGGGGGGGGTCCGAAATGGTTGTATTCTAAAACCACCTGTTGGACACTTGTCGGCTCCACATGCCAATGGACCCCCCACCCTAAAACCAATTACCACCTCAGGGGGGGTCCGGAATACCACTTTGCCCCCGAAAAAACCACTTCCGCAGCATCTTGACCAGTTAACTTTCAAAACGAATTCCGGGCAGAATAAATCAAATTTTGAAAAACCGAGAGAGTTTTTTCTCCATAACAGGATGACGAAAAAAAACCTCTCTCATTTTTTTCACAGGTTCCACGAAAAGGGAGAATCAAAGCCATCTTCGAGGCCCTTTTTTCCATTTTTTCATGTTTTCGTTACAGTCCTGATTTTGCGGGAGCTGTTATGGAGAGCTGGAGGAAAATTTGGCGAAACCAAAGGAGGTTTTTGTCTAGAACATTCCCATATACAATAAAATACTTCAGTGTTTTCCCATGTGTTAGCGTTGAAGAGAACAAAATGTCTGTTCGGACCCATTTTTTGCAGAAATTAGGCCAGTCTTTCATGGCGGACAGTTCCAGATTTTTGGGGATTTCTTGCTATTTTTGGCCGATCTGGTTGAATTCGACCTTGGGAACCCAAGGAGAGTCTTTTTTATATATTGTATGGAATCAAATGTGTGGGGGGAAGGAGGAGAGACCATGATTTAGTTTTCGTAAACATCTCACAGAGCCTCTTGTATTTTTCATCAATTCAATAATACAGTCGCAACAGTTACAGGATTCTTGTGTCAAATTCATTGGTGAAGTTTTTTCTCATTGTTATTTTGTTTTCCTCTGTTATCATATATGTTTGTCTTCTCCATTGTTTCAAAGAGATTTAAGATCAGGATTTGTGTAAAAACACCATGTTCCCAGTTTAAAGCAATGTCTATGTTTTCCAATAAAAGTTAAACGCAAAATTCTTTATTGCTTTGTCTTTAATTTGACCTCTTAACATTTTCCCCCCTCTGCCATACCCCAAGCTTACAAAGAATCCAGTGATTTTCCTACCTTGCCCTGTAAGGCTGTCTGTAGGATTTGTTTTTGATTAAATCTCAGATTGGGACTCCATTGCCCATTGTTCCTCTTCTTTGCACCCACCCAACTCAGAAACATATCCTATTCTCCATAGCTAGCCTAAGATCAAATATCTAACAAAGATACATTTGATAGAGAGATCCCTCTCTAAGCCTCGGAGGGCTAGATCCCTGACTCGAAGCAGTTTTGATGTTGCCTCTGTGACTGCCTCCACAGCCTTGGGCAAATTACAGAGTGCTAACAGAATGGAGAAAATATTGGCTCAAAGGTTTGCTCCTTTTTTAATTTCTCTGTTGTTCCTATTTTTCCAAATATTGTTCCTATTGTGGATCAATGAGTTGATTTTTTGCCCATATTTAGAGAACATAGAGATAAAAACCCTGATAAGCATCTCTATGAGTTTCATGAACTCATGCATCAGTGGGAGATACATCATGAGGATGCATTAATGAAGATGTTCATGTTCTCATTAGATGGGGATGCTCGTGATTGGTATCGATCCTTGCCCCCTACTAGCATCTCCTCCCTAAGAGATTTTCATGCATCTTTCAATTCTCAATGTCAAAATTTTTATTCCTATGAGTTAATTCATCATAGTTGTTGTGAGGAATATAGATATGGTGTTCAAGACATAGTTCGTTCTTGCAAAATATGTGAGAATGAAGAATATACCTCAGAGGAGTTGATAGAGCTGGTAAAATCTTTTTATGCAAGAATAGAGGGATTGGAGGCATATTTCTCTTACTTATCTTATGAAGAGAATTCAAAGGATATTCTGGTTCTTGAAACAGATGGTCTTGGCAGCCCTGCTTATGATGAAGAAGTGATGTTGGATAATGACCAAGAACAAACAATGTTTGATGAATATCCCAACAAAGACGACGAAGATCATAACTTTTCCATGGTTCCTATTTATAGTGATTGTGAAATTGGTCCTAGGGAGAGCCATGAAGGAGAAATGGAGGAGCCACATCTCTTGGATATCTTGGCTCAGAGTTTTTCCCCTTTCAATTTCTCATCCATATTTGGTTATCCACATCCAGTGCCAGATATAAACGAATGGGATTTTTATATTCCAAGATTCAAAGGAAGCAAGCATGACCATCCCGGTGAGCACTTATTAAAATTTCATGTATGCATGCTTGAACATGGCTTCTTTCACAAGGATGTTTGGATAAAGATGTTCAATTTTTATTTAGAATAAGATACTCTTGGGTGATGTCTATCACTCCTTGTTGCTAGTATCCATCATTTGAAGGATTTTCATGATGCTTTTAATTCATATTACGGGAAGATTTACCCTCCTCATATTATTTTTTATGACTGTTGTAAGAGTTTTGCACTCCATATTCTGCAAACGATAGAGTGTTCCTCATGTGATGAGTCCGGTGAAGATCTGATTGAGAGAGAAAGCAAGGATAAGTGAGTATTTTGCAAATACATATGAATATTTTTCTCTCTCTATTTCCCAAGAAGAAGTCCTTCTAGATATGATTGATGATAGAGATGATGATGGCATAACTATGGATGCATTAATTTACACCCCTAGTACGCCTATTGTCTCAGATTTAAAAGAACAAATGGTTGAAGAAAAGAATCAAGATATTTCTCTTTTCTCTTTGCAAGATAAAACAGTTATGCACTCATCTACCCCTAAAGAGTATTCAGAAGCATAAAGCATAGGCTACCAATATTCTTATGAAATTGAAAGCTCCTACAAAGAGCAGCATGATAGAGAGAAAGAGGCATCCATGGATATACATGAAGAGACTTCTTGCTCTCATCTAACAGATGTTATTGGAGCGGACAAAGGAGAAATGGAGGAGCTAAAGGTGCAGTTTATCTCCTGTCTTGAACCTGAAAATGAGAAAGTATCACTTGGGATCAGCCGATCTACATCAGTCCTCTACCCACCTGTACACTCTAAGAACATCAAACGATGGGTGAGAAACAATGAAGTGCAGGATGTAATTTCTTACTAGATGAGCTTTCCTAATTATAAATTTTGAGACCCCATGGGGTTGTATATGGAGCTGTGTTTTTCAAAAGCACTGGAGCCTGCAAGGTTATTCATATTATCATCACTTAGGGGTATGGTTGGTGTTCCAATCATGTTCTCATTCTGCTATCATACTTCCCTTACCTTTTGTGGATAATTTGCAGCGAAGAGAAGAATTTTATTACTGAGCAATCTGGGTGCCTATGGTGGAAGTTTGCTTTCACTAGCATAGGATTGTACATAAATAAGCTCTTTCTGGAGCCCATGTGTTTGTTTTCATTTTTTAGTAAAGCAGTGTACATATTTCCCTATTTTCTTCTGTGAAAGTTTTGAGCTAGACCCCATAGCCCAACAGCTAAGGCACTGGAACTACTTGTTCTTGGCAGCTTGCAGGGAGCATGCCATCCCTTATGGAGCCAGATGTTATCACATGAAATTGTTAGAGTCCTGTGATTTTTTGGTTTCTACCTAAGTCTATAGTTTTTCCCTATCTCTATCCTTTTCGCAGGCCGAGTGTTGAATTTTTCCCCCCTTCGGCCGATAAAATCATTTTATGTTTTCCCTTGTTCATTTGTATGCCCTGGTCTCCCTGTTTTCTCAGCTTGCAGCCAGTCGTCCAAATCCTTGATCATGTAGGTCGCAGCCATGAACACAAAGAACAACTTTATTAAACAGTCTGTTTCAATATTGAAGCATAAGCAAAAGACAATTTTAATATTTCAACGACGAAGATTCCGGGAACAGTCCAGATCAATGGCTTATGGACGTTCGGGAGTGAAAACTTGCACGAAGTATAGTGCCAGAACAATAGGCCCCGAAGTGAATATGAGTCATTGATCTTAAATGGAACAGGTGGCAGTTGATCCAAGCCTTCGGGGAAATGAGCTTTGGGAGATTTGAAATGACAAGTGCTTAGAAATCCCGAAGGCCCAAAATGGATCTGATTCGTTGATCAACCAGATCCATGTGTCATCAGATCCACAACTCCTGGTAAAAGTGCATGGAGAAGTAAGCCATATTTGAGATTTGATTTTCTCGAAGTCCCAAAGACCCAAAGTGGATCTCGGTCGTCCAAATCCAGAATGTTACACATCATCAGATCCTCAGCTCCAAAGGTTTTGCTTAGAGGGAAATGTGGTTTTAGAATTGAAATTCTCGAAGGCCGATTCACGAAGAATATCTCAGCCATTAATTTGAAGAGAGAAGATATGATTCGTTGATCTAAAGAACTAGAGATGGACCTTTGATCAGGAAGCCTCATATCATATCACAATATCAACGGTCAAGATCCATTGCGAGGTTGGAAGGTGCGAAAGTTTTAAAATTTCAAGGGCAGGCCACAATCAGAATTGTGGTTTTTGGAAAGGGACGCATGGTGGTTCATGGTGAATTGCAGGGACAAAAGAAATTTTCTTTCAAACCACCCTTGGTTGGGCCCACAATTGTGCAATTGCATAGGGTCATGGCCATAGGTCACATTGAATATGGAGCGATGGAGATGAATTGTGCCAAAGGCCAAAAGTGCCCGTATTCGATCAAAAAAGAGTATCTACTTGGCCTCGAGGTGTCAGGATTGAATCGAAGAAGTCATATGCACCGCCTGGAACATTCATGGGTGTCAGGCCTCATCCTGATCCTGATGAAGGTATTTAATGGAAATGGGGGAAGTGGTTGAGACCTTGTCTCACCCCATAAATGGAATGAGTGGAGAGAAGGGTCATGGGGGCCGATTGTTAGTCCAAAGCTCCCTGGTAGACGGATTTTCCTGTAAAGCACATAACTAAGTCGGGCTCGCATCTGACATAAGAATGCCTACACAGGATGACATAGTAGGCGTCAACTGGAAACTTTGAATGCAGAGGTCCGATCACATTCCTGGTGGTTGCAACATTTTCAGTATATATAATTAGTTTTTTATATTTTGTTAATGTTGATTGGTTGAGCTAGGCTCCCTGCTATTGTAATATTTTTATGAAGAACACTGGTTCTTTGGTTATGTATTTTCCTTTGAGACATCTTGGTTAATATAAGTCATCTTTCTTGCTCCATCTTATTTTCCTTTGATGCTGAGATATTTCATGATTGATTGATTCACATGGATTTTTATGACTGTATTATGATGAATGTTATATTATAGTGTTGTTATAATTTATTTCAATTTCTTTGAGATTTTAATTCAAGAGGATATTGTGTTTAAGTTTTTCCTCCTTAGGCTGTTAGAAGACCCGATGTCCACAACATACCTCTACACTCTCCTCACCAAAGTATTCCCTCTATTCACCCTTACTCCAACTTACTGACTGAAGTTGATTCCAGACCTCAATTGCTTATGCATGCTAGTACAGATTTCTAAGTTAGAACGTTATTATCATTGAGTCCTCTCCATTTTATCACCTAAAAATCATTTACATTTATTGTATAAAATGATGGTTATTGGTCTTACATTCTATGCAATCCGAGGGTGACTTCTAGTGCTAATAATGGGTTTTCATCATTGACCCTTGGTCGGGAGATTTCGTTGAGTGTTCGACTTTAGCTCATTAATTCACATTCTTTGGATTGTACTAGAGTACCTTGGGAGTCATTGACATTAATGGTGATTTTTCTCTCACTTGTTAACGATATTCATTAATGACTGGTAATCAAGTGGTTTCTACCATGTTTGACTTCAACACATGTATTCTCATGGTCAGATTCGTACTATAGAGTGGTGGAGATGAAGACCTTGAATCTTTTTTGACAGATTTAGGTTGCATTGGAGTATATTCATATTGTAATCCACAGTGTATGTCTCATGGCTATGTTCAAATTTAAGTCTTTAACACATAGATCCATAGTGTATTTTTGGTGGCTATGTTCAGATTTGAGTTATATTGGCATGGATCCATAGTGTATGCTTGGTGGCCATGACCTATCTTACTTGACATGGATCTTTTCATGTTGGCATTTATGATTTGAGTCATTTGTATTATGAGTATGGGAATTCCTACCTCAGTGATGATATATTATTGTATTGTATTTCCTTGTTTGTTGGCAGGTTTCCAACCGACATGTTCCTTGTTCTCAACACACACTCGAAAAAGTATTTCAGCTATCACTTTGTTCTAACTTCATACTTTGGGGGGCTCTCTGTTACACATTATTTTTATCACCCCTTTGAACTTTAATGATGTAAACCTATCCTTTGTCTTTATAAGGATCAATGACCTTAATCCTTGAAGAAGAATGAAGATACTTTTTCCCAGAGAGATGAAATTATACTTTTCCTTTGTCAAAAACCTTATAAAAAGGGATCATCGCACCTTGCTTATTGTTAAGGGTGCGATGATATAGGATCATCACAGGTTTCACCACAGTGGCCTGCGACATCATTGCATTTTTCTCAGTGTTAAGGGTGCAACGATTTTTGTATGAAGGAAACACTGGAATTTCTTGAAAGTTCTAGAATAGAAGCTTCAAGGGTGAGGTGGCCTCCGATCGGTTTGGATCTGAGTCACATCCCTGATCTCATGGGATCATCCTAATCTACTCACCCTATTCTTTTAGCCTATAAAAGGACATGATTTCTCATGGGGAAAGTTAGCTTTTAGAGTTGGCTAGCTTTTGGTGTGAGCTTGAGTAATTTTTGTAGCTTTGGGCTTTGCTTTGTCAGGATAGATTGTCGATCTTAGAATCCGTGAAGAAGAAGTGTGTGGGAAGAAAGGAACTGTTGGAAGGGACCTTACAACATCAATGAATTGGTTGTATTCTCCTTTTCATATCTTTAATACAATGATATATTTATTTCCCATAAAATTGTTCTTATTTTATTGTAGGACTCCTTGATAACATACATAGGTTTTGTTGAGTATAAGCTGATGCTTTCACTTCTTTAGCTTGTGTCTTTTTATAGGTTCTGCATCCCATAAGCCTTTGAATGGAGCGAGGATGAAATTAGCGAGGAAAAACGACATTTAAAAGGTATGTCATCTATCTCTTGTTAGTTAGTATGCTTGATAATTAAAACTTAGGGAAAGTTTTATATTATGTCTTGTTTTTTTCTAGTTTCAGGGTGAAACTAGGGAGATCTGTTTGTGTCCGCACTTACCGATTAGTCCGATAACAATAGGTTGTGGTACACAATTGATGCTTGGTATGGTATAGGTTTATGGTTTGGTACATGGTTGAGACACATACTTTATGATGGTATGTTGGCGATCTTGGTACATGCTTGTTAGAGGCATGTTTTGGTGATGTTGGACATATAGTTGAGAGGTTTCCTTGGTATATGCTCCATGTGACATGATCTATTTGAGTATCAGTGACAGTAATAGGTTTTATAGGTTGACAATGATAGGATGGATACAATGACAGGTTGACAGGTTACAAGTTGATGTGACAACGAGAATGATAGTGACAGATACAGTGGTAGTGATATTGGTAGTGATAGTTGGTATACACTTATATTTCAGGGCAAAAGGGAGGGGAAAGGAAAGGGGTTGTAGCCTCCTTCTGGTTTTATCCACCTTCCAGTTGGAGCCAGAGAACTTAGGGGGTTGTAGCCTCCTTATGGTTGGAGCCAGAGAATTTAGGGAGTTGTAGCTTCCTTTAGGTTGGAGCTTGAGAATAGGGGGTTTTAGCCTCCTTCTAGTTTCAACTAGAGAATTTGGAAGTTGGTCCTTCCTATGAATGAATACTTGATATAGATAAGAAATCATTCCATGGTTTTCCCCCATTTGGGTTTCCACGTAAATACTGGTGTATGGTGTTCTTGATGTGATGATACTTATGATTACATGCTTATGATATATATATTGAATGAAATCATAGATTATATATTGATGATAAACTGTTGAACATTGTTGATAAAGTGAAATAATATAAATTGTGGTTAAAAGTTGTATAAAGTGCTCATACTGATTCACACCCCCCCCCTCTTAGTATTCCAACAATATTAACTTATACTTCAATCATGGGATATTGGTACTCTACTTGATTATTGGCTAAGGCTGCATAAATCCTTAGCATGTGTCTTCCCATGTCCTCAATTATATCAACCTTCTGAATATTGTGAAAAATCCTCATACTTTCTCCTTTGTGAGGGAAATCCCTATACAAGTGGTCTCCCTCACATCCCCAACATTTTATGGGTTGTTATATTGACCTTTTTTCAAATAAATATGTCATCTTGGGCTCATTATGTGTTGACTTCCCTTGCTAATATGCTTGAGAGTTGTTTATGTAAAATGGTGGCTTAAAACCTTTGTTTATTTTCTCCATCTTTCCTTTCTTCTTATCATCCCAAGTCTTTTGAAAGGATAGACTCTCTCTATTCTTCTCATAAAGGTACTTTTATTTCCTTATGGTTTATTCCAATGTCACAGGATCATCATAATGTATCTTATCATTGTAGAAAGAAGGTATACCACTCCATAATATTTTAATTTTTACCTTATCATCCTTTATGAAGCCACCATACTTGAGTAATTCAAAGAACCTCCTCTCATACTCCTCCATCATCATACTCCCAAGCATGATTTCAAAGAAATATTTCATATGTTTATCACAATAATACTCCAACAAGTATTGTTGCTGGAAATATCCCTTAAACTTCCTCCATGAGATCATCTTCTCATCAATGTGCTTAACGTGCTTGAGTTGATCCCATCACATGGCTATTTTTCCTTGAAAGTGGTAGGCTACAAATATGGCTTCTACATTTGATGAGTAATCATGCAACTATAAATATTTACTCATTCCCAACAACCAGGATTCAACCTCTTCTCCCTTTCTATCTTCTCCATCAAAATTTGGTGGCTTGAACTTCCTGAGATCTCCTTGAAAAATATTTGACTCAAGCCTTCTCCTCTTCTTTTTGATAGGGGACACACTTGAGCTACTCTCTGGCCCTAAAAATGCATGTTCTCTTCTAGTATATTATCTTGGTGAATCATTATGTATGCTCACACTCCTTGATGGTATGTATTCCCTGTGGTCATCCCTCCTATCATGAGATCTGGAAGTTTCCACTTGCCTAACACTAGTCACTTGTTTTTTGCTAGAAAAACAGCCAAAAATAGAAGATATAGGAGATGATGATGAAGAGGAAGGACATGAAGGGGAAGGAAATGGTGGAGGTGATGCACAAAACAATATACCACGCCCTTGCGAGAAGAGGAAGGAACATGATATGGAGAAATTAATATCGCAATGAAAGAAGAGGAAAGCAATCAAGGAAGTGGTCATTCAGGCCATGTTAGAGAATGAATTAGAAAATATTGTGGATCAAGTGATAGAGGTTACTGAAGAGGATTTTGAGCGAGAGACAAAAAATCAAGAATAAATACACTCGGACGTGTAAGCGTAGATTTCCACACCGTAACATATTTTGGAGACAACCAGGATTACAAAAGTCAGAACAAGCAAACATGAGCAAATGTAGAGAATAAAAAATATGACAGAGGTGCAACATATGACATCCCACCCATATGCGACATTGGGAGAGCGATGATGTGTATTAGAGCATGAAAGCCATATTATGTTGTCAAAGGCACATGAATGGGTTGCAAGAGGTCATTATGAAGGAAAAGAAACAACTTAGAATATTTTACGCATAGGATTATGGTGGCCTACCATTGATAAGGATGCTAAGGAATTATGTCATAGTTGTTATGTGTGTTAGATACTTGGGCCACCTTCTAGGAGAGATGAAATTCCATTAGTACCACAATTAACATTACAAGAATTTTATAAATGGGTAGTTAACTTTGTTGGGTTGATCACTCCACCAACGAAGAGATCAAGAGATATATACATAATTACTACGATGGATTATTTAACTAGATGGGTTGAGGCAGATCCAGTTAGAGACTGCAGCGTAGAGACAGTTGCATGATTTTTGTTTGAAAATGGGGTTGTAAGGTTTGGATGCCCAAGGATACTTATGAGTGATCAAGGAACACATTTTCTAAATTAGATGAATGCAACTTTGACAAAGGAGTTTCAGATTCATCATAAGAAAATCACACCATACCATTCTCAGACAAATGGAACAACAAAAGAATTCAATAAGATCTTGGAGCATGCACTGACGAAGGTTTTTAATGTAAGCCAGGATGACTAGGACTTGAGGATTCCAGTAGTGTTGTGGGAATATAGGATGACAAGTAAGAAGCTGATAGGATAGACTCCATTCACATTAACGTATGGAAAATAAGTTTTTATCCCTATGGAATTTATAGTGTCGAGTTTGTGCATTGTTGCATTGACATAAATTACATCTTCAAGCGCAGTGGAGAAGATACTGTCAGAACGAATGGAAATAGAAGAATATTGTTTTGTTTCAGGTTTCCATCAGTAGGTTTAGAAAGCACATGAGAAATCATGGCATGACATGAACATCAAATAGAAGAATTTCCAGACAAGAGATTTAGTGTTACTCTATGACAACAAGTTTTTGTAGCACCTAGGGAAGTTCCATATGCATTGGTTGGGCCCATATGTGATAAGGTTTGTGACAGAGGTAGGTATTGTTCAGTTTGAGAAATTGAATGGAGAAGTTATGGAAGGACTGGTTAACAGTAGTCGAATGAAACTGTATAGGGACAATCGGGTTTCTGCGCACTAGTCTCAGCATGCAGAATGAATACCATAGTACTTGTATTATAGTGTATTATAGGAAGACAAAGGAAAATAAGAACAACAATAAAGGATGTTGAGATAAGAGACAAAAGGTTGAAGTTAAGCAAGGAGATAAAACTAGAAAATATCACAGATATGTAGAGGACAAAAGGATGGTGCGTAAGAAGAAGATTGAAGTGCGAGAGATATCTGTGAAGGAGGAAAAAACATTTAAGAACATCCATGATGGGATATGCATTAAAGAGAAAACATGACAGTGAAGTAGTGGCACCACGTCATCATAAATGAAAAATGGAAAGAGTATTTCGACAGGTAGGAAAATCTAATGCATGATCTGCTAGAGGATGCGAAGTTAATGAAGCATTGATGAAAGAATTGGAGGTGAAAGAAATTGGATTAGACTGAAAATCATGTGCGAACAATAATCAAAACATCTGGAAACAAGCAATAAAATAAGTTGAAGGGTCAACGGAAAGAAGTAATTGTCATTTTAGATTTATTGAGAGTAGAACAACATGCTCATGTGCAAAAGTTAAACATGCTACAGGAGGAAGCGTTTTGAGTAGAAGGGGAGATGGTAGCTGCGCAAGGCACCACAAGGAAGGAAACACAAGACAATGAAGATGTAATACCCCTAGGCCAACCCTAATTGTAAATGTAAAATGCAACTATACTTAAGATGGTGAGATGTTTGATATCATTTTTGTGTGCACCTTTCTTGGCATAGTGCGCGCATTTACTGCGCACTAAAATGATGAAGTGTGCACATTCCAGGATACCACATGCAACAAAATTAAGTGGGCACGATTTTGAGGTCAGGGAGCCTTTGTGTATATGTTTTGTTTTATAGGCTGGAAAGCCAATTATTATAATCTAGGAGGCTTATGTCTTTTATTAGGCCGAAGAGCCTAGATGCTAAGGCTAGTGAGCCTATTTTTGTATATGTAACTATGCAGAACATTAATATAATACATCATTGCGTGTAGACCGACCGCGATAAAAGAGTATGGGGAACTAAAATCCACTAGTTAGGGAAAAGGGAGGCTAAAAGTTAAGGAAAAGGACTAAGCTAGGGATCTTAAGACAAAAATGAATATTATATTAATATTCCTTAAAGTATAAATTATGGATAATAATTTATCCTAAGTTCTAAGGATGCGGACAAGTGGCCCAAAGTAGCTGCCAAAATGACAAGTGTCAAGTTGGGAACATGCATACATATAACTTGGACTTAGTTCATTTTTCTATCATTCTATGATCAGTCACACACTCATTGAGTTGTCCTTTGTACCTTGTTGTTACTATCACTGTACCCATACCCGTACATGTACCTATAGCTATACCTGTAGCTGGTTGGCTTAGGAGATGGAATGAAGAGGTGGGTTTTCAGGCTCTGTTGGCACAGGAGAAGACCCATGGTTCAACGCTTCAACAGTGCACCAACAAAACCCTAACTACTGGCCCTTTCAGCAACACCTGCAAAGCAGATGAAGTCTCACCCGAGGTAGAGGTAGGGGTGGTTGCAGGACTCCAGTGTCTGCAACCTTAGCTGGGACACAGATCTGTGATTACAACACTCTACAAAGCACTTAGCAATAACATTCATCAGTAATTAACCCTTATTCACATTGCAGATACAAACCCTAATTACAGGACAACGCAGTATTCTACCAGATCTAACACCTCTAAGCACTTAGCATATAGAAACAAATCATATCTAACATTCATTCACATCACTAAGCACTAAGCTATTATATCAAATGCTTCTAACATTCATAAAGATAGCAACACTAATATTAAATCACATCAAAGGCCCAAAGAAATAATCAAAATGCATAAAGAAACCATAACATAGGATATACGTGGTTCACCCCCAACCCGGGGCTACGTGCACCAACTCTTATCTTCTTTATTATCTTCTTTTCAAGCTTCTTACATGCACTTAGCATCAAAATCCTACTCTGCATAGGACATGAGATCTGCACGCACCTCCCCAGATCCTCATTCCATGAGTTAGGTCACAACACAAAGCCCTCTTACAGTATGCACACAAGATTCTTACAATCACTTGCAGTTAGCTTTGCAAGTTCTCAACAGCAACATGCACAAAGTATGCACAACTATTCGCACTTAGTGCTCCATCACACAGATGCCTATATTCCCCCTTTCTTACATTGCCTATACATCTATTTATACATTACAAAAGGGCCTAAACATGGGCAAACCCATGGGTCGACATCCCATACCCGTTACATAGCCCAAAACCCAAAAATTCCTAAACAAGGGGCCGAGATCCCATGATCTCCACTTCAAATTGTGCTCCTCCTTCGACATCATGTCGAAGTCCCAAAATAGGTCAAACCTGACCAAGGATATCCAAAACTTGATCAAGGGCCAATAGGCCCCCAACACTCACCTGGGACTCATCCTGAGTCACTCTTCTTTGGTTAATTGTGCCTCAAAATACTCGAGCTTGGCTCGAGCTGCTTCGACGTGTTGATATGCCAAGGCCTCCTGCTCAGTGAACTCCTGAAGAAATTCCTCGTTCATAGGTCCTTCCAATCATTGCTCAACTATAGTGACTACCTATTCTAGTTCTACTCCTCATCCTTCAATATCTTCGAATAGTT
Source organism: Picea mariana (assembly GCA_032191745.1). NCBI lineage: Eukaryota > Viridiplantae > Streptophyta > Pinopsida > Pinales > Pinaceae > Picea > Picea mariana. The sequence continues at coordinate 92,181 of JASDQU010503590.1, forward strand.
GGCAAGCTGC
>JASDQU010503591.1:1912-15974 GCA_032191745.1 Picea mariana
AGCCCCTTCTCCATGGTTTCTTAGACCATAGGCTAGTCCAACACACACATGTTAACAAACAAAAAAAATCATAGTTCCACTAGAATTATTCCAGAGATCTTCAAAACTCATTCGCATCATTATGTAGTTTATGGAATCTTGGGAATAGGTATGAAACCTCCCCAATTAGTTGGAACGGTTTTGGAATCTTGGGAGCATTTCGTGAACAAGTTTCCAATATAAAAAGCTTTAAATTAGAATTCTATTTTTGGTATTAATAGTACATCAATTGTAGATATTATTAAATTAAAATGTAAATATTTTTATTCCATTATTACAAACACCTAATTTATTATAACTATTTGGAATATCAATATAAAACTAAGAGTAAACCACAAGTAGATACTATTTCAAAAATTATTTAAATAAAAGAACTTAATAATACTCACTTTATAGTTGTGGATAAGAATAACTTTTAATGCATCTATGTTGTCCATGGAAAAAAGATATCATGTATTGGCCTCCAATTTTATTGAAATAAAATTTAAAATGTATTATTATTTGAATACATAATCTATAATATTTTTATTATATTTTTTTAATATATAATATTGCTGATCCCAACTTGATGTGTATTCATATTTTTTTATATTTTATGTATTAGAAAACTCCACACAAAGATCAAGATGAATGGGGCAAATTCTCAAATATATAACCTTAAACAATTCTCTAATATTTAGTGATATCATTTTATATTATGAAAGAAAGGTTACCATAAATTTTAATCTAGTTTTATATACATCATGTTTTATATAACAACTTAGTCATGTGATGGCTCGTTTTTTTTCCATCATTTACATTATCTCTTGTTTTTTATATTAATCAAGGTATAGATATCACAACAACGCATACTATACAATTTCTAATTGATATTTTGGTGCAATAAGTTACAATGACTACTATGTAGGTAGCTGATATAAGTTACAATGCCTACTATGTACATAGTCGATATACTCCATAAAAGAAGATGTGTGGCTTTTTGGAATCAAAACCTAAAACCCAATACCTAGCTCTCTCCCACAATATGAACATAGCAACAACTCCCCCAAATCCAATCCCCAATCCCATCTCCAATGCTATTAATGACATATTTTCATTCACACAACTCAACCATTTGAATTTAACATGATTACTCTTAGTAATACTATTACCTTTTGTTATAGGTTTTTTTTCTTGATTGCTGCATCGATCTAATGGACACCCCCATAACCATTTATTACTTTGAAATGAAGTTGCATCAAAAGTTGAAAATTGTGTCCCTATTGGAATTGGCCTGCATAGGCTATTAGATGAAACATCCAGTCTGTGCAACCAATGTAACTTAGAGAGTTCACCTGGGATATGTCCACTCAAATTATTGTTGGCCAAGTCCAACAACTCCAAAGTATATATGTTACTAAGAGATGTGGGTATTAGCCCTTCCAATTGGTTCCCAGATAAATTCAGTGATCGCACGCTACTCAAACTTCCAATGCTTATAGGTATTTCCCCTATAAGATTGTTGTTAGACAAATCAAATAAAGTATCTTCCACATATGATATGCCAAATCTTATTAATTCCATATTTCTTATGTTTGGAATAAACAGTACATCAGATGGTTATCCGTGAAGTCTCTCAAGATCCATTTGCACTTAAATCAAGTAGTTGAATGTTAGTATAGTTACCCAAAGATGTGGACATAGTCTCAAATAAGTTATTAGAGTAAGCAGAGAAAATACGAAGAGAAGTGCGATTGCCTATAGAAATTAGTCCCTCTAGACAATTTTTGGATAGAACTAAATTCTCAAGTGAAACCAAACTCCTAATACTATTAGGAATACTCCCAGAAATATTGTTATTATGTATATTCAAAGTCCTGAGAGATTTTAGTTGACTAATGCTATGTGGGATACATCCAACTAAATTGTTTGAATATAAATTCATAAATATGAGAGATTGAAGATTCCCAATGGATTTTGGAATAATACCTTTAAGATTGTTGTTTTCTAATTGAAAACGATTGAAGTTTACTCAATTTGTAATAGTTTCAGGTATACTACTGGTAAGCCTATTTAAAGAAAGATCTATAGATAAAAGCTCACTCAAATTACCCAATTGACATGGTATGCTTCCCAACAATTTGTTATCACTTAGGTCAACGTACTCTAATTTCTGCAACAACCCCAATTCAACTATTATTTTCCCACTCAAATCATTAGCAATTGTACTCATAATTGAGTACAATTGCCAATATCGGGAGGGATATGACCACTTAGTATGTTGTGCTCAAGGTAAAGAGAGGATAGGCTTCTGATCGAACCCAAAGTGGAAAGGATTGGACCATTGAAATGGTTGTTTGCGAGTTCAATATGAACTATGCTTTTGATCGAACCCAAAGTGGAAGGGATTGGACCAGTGAAATTGTTCGATGCAATCGAGAATTCTCGGAGAGAGGTGCAGTTGCTGAGAGAGGTTGGAATACTTCCGCCCAGATAATTATTGATGCTCAAGTCAAGATGCTCCAACTCGACTAGATGACCAAACTCTGTTGGTATGGTCCCCGTGAAGATGTTCCATGAAAGCTTGATCCATTTGAAGCGTGTGCAATTACACAATGCTTGAATCGGTCCTCCTTAATTAGTCCATCTGAGATCAAGTATTCGCAATGCTTTAAGCTGCCCGAAATCGTGTGGAATTCCTCCTGTCAAATTATTACCATTAAGATTCAACGTCTACAACAAGGAGAGGTTGTCGAGAGAGGCCGAAAGGGTACCTTCCAATTTAAAGTTAGAAATGTCATATTGAGGGGTGGCGGTAAGTGAGCCTTAGGTAAAGAAATGATATTCTACAACTTTATTGAAGTCAGATTGGATGGGTAGGTAAAGAAATGATATTCAACAACTCTATTGAAATTTGGTTCTTGGCTACTGAGCGTAGTGAGACAGTGAGTATGTAAAGAACTGATATTTAATAACTTTATTGAAATTTGGTTGTTTGGTATTGAGACAGTGAGTAAGTAAAGAATTGATATTTAACAACTTCATTGAAATCTGATTGTTTGGTATTGAGATAGTGAGTACCTAAAGAACTGATATTTAACAATTTCATTGAAATGGTAAAGAAGTGATAAGAAATAGTGTGGGTAAGTTGGAAAATGGAAAGGACAACAAATGGGTGTACTATACAATAATTTATATCTAGTGAGTAGGTAAAGAAATGATATTTAACAACTCTATTGAAATCTAGTTCTTGGCTGGGGGAAGTCACCAGAGATGTCATGACTGAGTAAGCTTATTGAGATAGTGAGTACTTAAAGAACAATTGGAAAATGGAAAGGACAATAAATGAGGAGGGCAGAGTATGTATACCTTGGTAGACTTTGCCAGCCAAATCGTTGAGTGAAGGGATCCATTGTCCCACAATCAAGGGGGTCTCATACACCAATTTGGTATCTGGCTTAGCTGTGACCTTAAAAATAGATTATTATTATTATTAATAATAACAACTTATATGTAGTGATATTTTTAAACTTATTTAAACCAGTTAATTTATCTAAAATAAAGAAAATTTTCAACTTTATATCTAATCACTTATTATTACAATAATTTTTATTTTATTATATTAATTTTTTCAAATTGAGATATAATTTTTCAATTAAATTATTAAAATAAATAAATTAAACAATAATATTAATATTTATTAAAATAGACCAACTCAATATTTTATATATATTATTAAATTACTTAAAATTTCTTTAAATAATAATATTTGTTAAAAAAGGTTTGCTTCAATATCTTATATCCACTTAGAAATGAGGTTGTTTAATGTTTCCCTACTTTAGACTCTAGGGAATGTAATTAAATTATTAAAATAAATAAATTAAACAATAATATTTATTAAAATAGGCTAGCTTGATATCTTATATACATTATTAAATTACTTAAAATTCCTAAAAAATCTTTTAAACAATAATATTTGTTAAAAAAGGTTTTCTTCAATATCTTATATCCACTTAGAAATGAGATTGTTTAATGTTTTATAACTTTAGGTTTCAGGGAATGTATTTAGTTTATAATTTTTCTAAATAAATTTAGAAGAATGTTAAAAGAAAAAATAGAGGGTTATATAAACTATAAAGTTTAAATTGGGAATCATGTCATCTTTATTATAAGTGTTTTTCACCAATTTTATTTTATTTTATTTTTATTTTTTATGTAATAGTAAATGTCTTAAATCCAATGTTGGGTATAGTTGTGAAAAAGTTATGAAAAACCAATCAACTAGTACTTCAAAAAAAGGAAAATTATGGCTTGAGTTGAAAATTTTAAAGAAAATAATAGAAAAAGGAAAATTGTGACATTGAATACAGTACAAATGAAAAAATTCAAGAAACCACAATTACTGCAAAAATAAAAATTATGGAAAGAGTGAAAATTTCAAAGAAAATAATATAAAAAATTTAAGGAGACATTTGGATGATAAAAAATAGATATGAAAAAATGATACAAGAAGAACCATCTCATACAATGTCAAGGTCTTGCAAAGGACCACCTCTACACATTTTTCAAGAATCACATGATTATACAAAAAGTCAACAACATGTATTATCATGTTAATTAACTATTGTACAACAATAATATTGACATAACAAATGTTGTCTCGACAGAGAAGAACATTATATCATACCTAATTAAAAAGATAAATTACTTTCTTCAAAAGAAAAACTAAATTATGCCTACTTTGGTTGTATTTTGTTTGAGTGGTGACTAATCTTTGTTGTGGTTGTGGGACAAAACTTGTTCTCTCTTAAACTTTGTTTGGTAAAAACCAAATCGATGACCATTTCACTATTAAATCTAATCTAAAAGCTTCCTATATTGAAATAGTAATATTTAACAACTTTATTGAAATATAATTCTTTGGTAAAGAAGTTATAAGAGATATCATGGATGAGTTGGAAAATGAAAAAAAAAAAAAATGGAATTATTTTAGATAATCTATTCACAAATTTTAAACTTATTTAAACGAACTAACTTATTCAAAATAAAGGAAATTTTCAACTATGGCACTTATTATTATTATAATAATTTTTTTATTTTATTATAGTAATTTGTTAAATTTGAAATATAATTTGCCTTTTTTTTTGGTTAAAATAAGATGTTAAATATTATGTATCCATTATTATTAAATTATGTAAAATTTCTTAAAATAATGTTATTTTTTAACTAATATTATTTGTTAAAAGAGGTGCATTTCAATATTTTATATTCATTTAGAAATGAGGTTGTTTAATGGGTTATAACTTTTTTTTCCAATAGAAAATTTGCTCAGTTATATTAGTAAATATAATTTTTTTACATCTTTTTGTGTATACCCAAAATAAAGAGAAAAGTTAAACTATCCATACATAATGTGTTATAACTTAGGTTTAGTTGTTTATTACTTTATAATTTAGGTTTAGGGGATGTATTTAGTTTACAACTTATTGAAATAAATTTAGCAAGAATGTTAGAAATGTAATTGAATTCTATACAAAATATAAAGTTTAACTTATGAATCATGTCATACTATAACTATTTTTTATCAATTTTAATTTTTTATTACTTTTTATGTAATAATAAATGTTTAATTCAAATGCAAGCATTATAGGCTTCGGTATAGATGTGAGAAACCAACTACTACTTTAAAGAAATGTGTGGTGTGAATTGAAAAATTTAAAGGAAATAATAGAGAAAGGGAACTGGTGGCATGGAATATGGTTCAAATGTAAGAAATTCAAGGAGACTCAACTACTACTTTAATAAAAATTATGGAGAGAGTTGAAAAATTCAAAGACAATAATATAAAAAAAAATTAAGGAAATAGTTGCATTGATCAGGAATAGATGTGAGAAAGTGATGCAAGAGGAACCATCTCCTACAATATCAAATTCTTGTAATGGACCACATCTACACAGTTTTTAAGAATCAAATGACTATACAAAAATTCAACGAGATGTATGATCTATATCATTCAATGATACTAATTAACTATGAACAACAATAATATTGACAAATTTAAAATTTGTCTTTTTAAAGGACATCTATTCTAAGACTTCACTTAATTATCAAACCCAGGGTTCGTCTTGAACTCATGAAACACAAATGTTGTGTGCACATAGTTAAGAATATGAATATTTGTTGATGTTTATATCATGCCTAATTAAAAAGATAAATTACCTTCTTCAAAAGAAAAACTAAGTTATGCAAATGAAAACTGAAATTAAAGTTCACTATTGTGGTTTTCCTTTGTTCAAATGGTGGATAATATTTGTTGTGGGAGACAACTTGTTCCCTCATAAACTGTATTTGGTGAAATGCAAGTCTATAACCCTTTCATTGTGAAATCAAATATGAAATCATCATATATTGAAACACTGAGTAGGTAAATAATTGATATTTAACAACTTTATTGAAATTTGGTTGTTTGGTAAAGTGATAAAAGATATTGTGGGTGAGTTGGGAAATGGAAAGGACAATAAATGGGAGTGGCAATATCTTAGATAACTTATCTACTGACATTTTTAAACTTATCTAAATGGGCTAATTTATCCAAAACAAAGCAAATTTTCAACTTTATATCTAATCATTTATTATTATAATAATTTTTATTTTATTATAGTAATTTGTTCAATTTCATATATAATTTTTCAATTAAATTATTTAAAGCCAATTCCAATTGAAAATATCTATGGTCTATGCAATTGTTACAACATCTATTGAGGGGGTTCTTTACACCCAAACCTCAGAACATGCAATATTCTCTTATTTATGTTGGGATTCAATCCATCAAACAGAGATGGAATAACTCATGGCATTTAAAATTCCTTTAAGAAATAATATTTTTCAAAATAGGTGGGTTCAATATCTTGTATCCATTATGACTAGGGTTTGATGCTATTCACAAACTAGGGTTTCTACATATCTCGGATCTCTTATGTGTTAGCGTGGTCTTCTTCTCCAGGGAGCATGATTAGTTTATTCCACAATGTTTGAAGGTGAGGGGGCATGAGCCCCCTTGTATCGCAATGCAGTTTCTAGTGAACCGATAGGAGTTAGTGGATCACGGCCTCCTTTTGAACCATCATCGCAGCTACAGACTCAGGCCTACCATGCATAATGGAGCATGGGAAAGGAAATGGAAATTGAGTATGAATCTTCCCATCCAAAGGTGGCTTGGGCATGGGAACTAGGTAAATGCACCCCTCAAGCTTCAAAGACACCAAGGTATGTAGTTAGTTCAAAGATAGTAGATGAGGGATCATGCCATTATTGAAAAATTTATGGGTCTATGGCCTTCAAAAAGAGATCTAATCAAATCGATCAAAGCTTGGTGGAAACCCAAAGGACATTTTGATCTTCAGCTAGGATTTAAGGGGTTTTTCACTACAATCTTCCACAATTTGGAAGATAAGGACCAAATATTTGGGAATGGATCCTATTTATTTAACTCAGCTGGACTCTATCTAAGATATTGGATGGAATGCTTCAACCATGAAAATGAAGATTTCACCTATGATTCTATATGGATCATAATTTTCTCACTCCCATAGGAATTATGGCTTGGGGAAATCCTAGTTGGGATAGGAAACATCCTGGGGATCTTTGTAAAGTCAACTAAAGCAATGCATCACTGTCGCTACACCTCTTATGCTCATATCTATGTTTAAATGAACATTTCCAAGCCCCTTCCCGGTTCCATATGCTTATAATATCAATATGAGGAATGGATCCAAACCATAGACTATAAGCATATTCCTTTTATATGTAGGAAATGTCATGAGCATGGCCATTTATTCGGATACTGTCCACTTAATTCCCCTCCAAGTTCTATGGCTGCAACTTCTAAAAATCCTAAAGATGGCTTCACCTAGGTCCAAGGAAAATGACTGAAAAACTAGAAAAAACCAACCCTACACCATCTAAGGCTTTGTCAACTAGCAATTCTTTTGAGATATTCTAAACGAGATCATGGATTCTCATTATCTAGAAGGGGCCTCTCGGCATCCTGATCAAGAGAATATTTAAGGAAAATCCAAAGTAATCCAAGAGCCAATGCTAAAGAAAATTACCCCCACGCTAGTTGTAGATCCCCTGGTTCAAGATCAGGTCACCAAATACTGCAACAACATGGAGATAGATTTGGATGAGAAGGAACTAGCAGATATTGATCTGGTGAGTCTATAGGAAGGTTATCGCAAGCAAGAATTATTATCCATCACCCGAGAGCAGCTTCAGAAAGTCCATAAAGTATACCTTAATTCCACCACTCGTGCCACCTCTAGATATGGAGTGGGGCTAGGCATCCATTTGGATCCTATCAAAGAACCCCAAAAATCATTGAAAGAAGAGAAAAAACAAGGCAAAAATTCCACCCAGCAGTTAATTTGGGAAATAAGAAGTTATATGGCTAATTCAGGTCAGATCGAATTGCTCACTCATAGCTTCTTTCCCATCCCCCCACCATATTCCTCATGAACATCATCTCTTTGAATATAAGGGCCCTTAATGGAAGGAAAAAACAAAGACTCCTTAGAAATTGTATCATGGAGGAGAATGCGAACATTTAATTTTTGTAGGAGATCAAATGCAATGACATTGAAGCGAAAATGATTTTTGAAAGATGTTGTAGGCACTATGATTATGTCAACACTAACTCCATAGGATTGAGAGGGGGGATCACAATACTCTTGAACCCTGCACCCATCATTCTCAATAATTTATTTTCCTCTAAATGGACCATTTCAACTCACTTCATAGCCATTGGTTACGATAAACAAGGGTACATCACAAATGTATATGTCCCACACACACCTTCAAGGAAGTCAACATTTATGAAGAACTTGAAAGATGTGAAGGAAATTATCCAAGACCATAGATGGGTCCATAGAGGAGATTTTAATGTTATCCTCTCTTTGGTTGAAAAGAGGGGTGGAAACCATAGATTGGAAAAGCACAGAGAGGATTTCGAAGAGTTCATAGATGCCTCTTGCCTAGTGGATCTTGAGAATATTAAGAGTGAGTTCACATGGTCTCATAGACATTCAGGCTCTTAGCAATTTTCTTATCGTCTAGATTGATTCTTGATCTCATAAAACCTAATGTTGGATGGCAAAAGCATGGAATCCATTTAATTCCATTATTCTCAATGTGACTCGCTCAGATCACTAGCCCATCTAGCTCTAGATGGACATCTCATGCACATTCAGGCACAAGCCTTTCAGATTGGAAAAATTGTGGTTATCTCATCTTGACTTTCAAGAGGATGTCTAGAAATGGTGAGCAGAGGAATCCATCCCTTGTGGTATAATGATGTACCAATTCCAACAAATTTTGAAAAACTTCAAATTGCATCTTAAAGAATGGAAGAAACACTCTTTTGGAAACATTTTCCAAGCCCAACGAGACCTGGAGCATAGAATGAATACCATCAAATAGGATATCATCTAACAGGGAAGCTCAAACAAACTTAAAGTGAAAGAGGTACAAGTCAAACAACAGCTAGAGGAACGATATGCCTAAGAGGAAACCATGTGGTATAAAAAACCAACGGTCCAATGGCTCAAAGAAGAGGAAAAAAACTCCAAATTTTTCATCGATCGATGATACAGAGACGACATATTAATTGCATCACTAAACTGTAAAACGATTAAGGCCAAATCATCATGACACATGCAGAAATCAAGTAGGAGATGATTGATTTCTATCAAGATATTCCCACCGAACCTTTCCAAGATAGGCCCACAACCATTAACAAAATCACCAGATATATCCTCGCTTTAGTCACTGCAAACTAGAATGCATCTCTCCTATGATCATTAACCTTGGAGGAAGTTGATCAAGTTATCAAGGAGATCCCCATCGAGAATTCCCCAAGATCGGCCACTTTCACCACCGATTTTATTCATCATTGTTGGCACTTGATCAGAGAGGAGGTTTGGCAGATGATTGAATATTATTGTAGCACATGAGAGGTGCTCCTATCTCTCAATGCCATTTTTCTCACCTTAATCCCCAAAGAGGAGAAAGTATCGAATCCCAAGCAGTTCCTCCCAATTTCTCTTTGCAATGTCATCTACAAAATCATCACCAATGTAATTGCTCTTATACTCAATCCCCTTCTTTCTTTTATTATCTCGCATGAACAATCAAGTTATGTGGAGGGAGGTTAGATCATGGACAATGTCATTCCGATCCATGAGGTTATCCACTCCTTGAAATCCTATGGTACCCTAGGTATGCTCATCAAGCTAGATCTATCCAAAGCCTTTGATAAACTCATCTAACAATATATGAGATCCCTTCTTCTTGCCTTTGGATTTAGTGAAGTATGGGTTAACTGGATCATGAACCTAACTTCCTCAACATTCTTCTCTATTCAATTCAATGGTGTTCCCTCCAATCCCTTCTCACCCTCATGTGGCATCCAAAAAGGTTACCCCCTCTTCCCTTTCCTCTTTGTCATCATGGCAAAGGGGCTCAGCAAGTACACAAAATCATCCATCCCAGATGGATCACTCAAAGTTATATCCTTACATGGTATAAACCCCCACATCTCGCACAACCAATTAATTGATGATACCATGATGATGGGGGTCCCCAGGGTCTGGTAATCTCATCATATCCTTTCCATCCTTAATGATTTCAATGAAGCCTCTAACACTACCATAAACATCAATAAATCCCATATTTTATTTTTTAACACTCCTCAAGCCATTCAATCCCATATCACTTACATTCTTGGCTTCATTCGGAGCTCCCTTCCATCCAGATACATTGGTATCCCACTCATTAACAATTCTCTCAAGAACTGTTCATCGGAAGATGTTCTTGAAGCCATTGACAAGTGGCTAAGCTCATGGACCTTCCTCTCCCTAAATATTGCAGGAATCCTTGTGCTCTCAAAGTCAATCCTACAAGCCATTCCCATTTATGTCTTCTCAGCTCTAGCGGCCCCTAAATCTATGCTCAAAATGATAAATAACATTCAAATATGATTCTGTTGGAAAGGCATAAAGGAAGGGTGAAAATGGGCTCTTGTCAACTGGGATGTTCTTTGTAAGCCAAAACAGGGGGGCGACCTCGAGCTAAGGGCTCCACTAATGATTAACTAGATATTAGGGGAAAAAATATGGTGGAGGTGGCTCAAGAACCCAGAAGATCTTTGGGCCCGGTTATGGAGGCACAAATACACACTAGTGATGGTAGAGCACCAACTTATCTGATGGAATGAGCACACAGAGGGTTCTTTGATTTGGAATGTTACATGAAAAAACCATTCCATCATCCAAAATCATGCTTTATGGGAAATAAGAGGAGGTTGGGAGGCCTTATTTTGGTCAGATTCTTGGCAGCAGATGCCTCCACTTATTCAATGTGCACATTTGGTTGAAATACAGGAAAATGTAAACCAAGACAAATTTAAAACTATAGCAAACTATTAAGAGCATCATTTAAAATATTTTTAAAATTTTAATAATCATATTAACATATTATTAAAATTGAAATTCAATTTAAAAATGATACACACAAAAATGTTATAAAAAACATTTAAAAAGTAGTAAATTTTATATAATGATAAAAGAAAAAAAATATTTAAGAATAGAAATTTTTTTAATATAATGTTCAAAATCAATAACAAACACAATTTGCTTTCCATTAATTAAAATAAAACAAATTACATTTAATAGAAACCCCCCACACAATACTCCAAAATGGAAATTAAGTGGCAAATTCTCCAATATACAACCTTAGAAAGTCCTCTCATATTTAGAGGATATCACTCTATATTACGAAATGAAAATTATGTTGGATACTAAAATTTAGAATATTTAGTTTTATATACATGAGGTTGTGTATAACAACTTAGTCACTTAATGTAGTTTTGGTTCTCTTTTTGCACTCTCTCTTATTTTTTATAATGAGCAAGTTATAGAAATCATAGGAATACATAACACACCACTTTCTAACTCATATTTTAGTATTATAGGTTATAATGCCTACTATGCAGGGAGCGTATTTGGGTGCAATAAGCTACAATACCTACTATGTAGGAAGTCGATACACTCCATAAAAGACTTGTGTCTTTTTGGAGGGTATACTTATGACCCAACACCTAGCTCTTTACCAGAGTATGAACATAGCAACAACTCCTCCAAATCCAAACCTCATTCCCATTCCCAATGGTATTAATGACATATTTTCATTCCCATTAGTCAACCATTTCACTTCAACATGATTACACTTACTAGTACTATTACCTTCAATTATAAGTTTTTTATTTTCATTCTCTCATCGATCTAATGGACATCCCCATAAGCATTTATTATTTTGAAATGAAATTGCATCAGAAGTTGAAAATTGCATCCCTGTTGGAATTGGCCCACATAGGCTATTAGATTAAACATCCATTTTCCGCAACCAATGTAGCTTAGATAGTTCTTCAGAGATTGGTCCACTTAAATTATTTTAGGACAAGTCCAACACCTCCAAAGTAGATATGTTACTAAGAGATATGGGTATTAACCATTACTATTGGTTCCCGCATAAATTCAATGATCGCAAGTCGGGCAAACTTCCTATGCTTGTAGGTATTTCCCCTATAATATTATTGTTGGAGGAATCAAAGCAAGTGTCATCCACATACGATATGCCAACTGATATTACTTCCATCTTTCTTGTGTCTAGAATTGACAATATATCAGATGGTGCTCAAGTTTCTCCAAGCCAATATACATTAATTGCAAATCCCTGAAGTCTCTCAAGATCAAAAGGTATTCTTCCACTAAATTTATTGTTGGATAAATCCAAATAACTCAACTTCATGAAACTTGTAATCCATTTAATAATATCACCGTGGATATTATTATAACTAATTATTAAAATAGCCAAGTCATGGAAAGAGGTGAAGTGGCTATGAAGTTCCCCAGTCAATCCATTTGCACTTAAATGGAATTGTTGAATGTTGGTACAGTTGGTCAAAGATGTGGACATAGTCCCAGAGAAGTTATTAGAGTAAACAGAGAAAATAATAAGAGAAGTGCAATAATTAATGGTCTCGGGAAGTGGTCCTTCTAGCCTATTTTGGGATAGAATTAAATTCTTAAGTGAAACCAAATTACTGATACTATTAGGAATACTCCCAAAAATATTATTATTCTGTATGTTCAAAGTAGTGAGAAATTTTAGTTGACCAATGCTATGTGGAATACATCCATTTAAATTGTTTGAATATAAATTCAAAAATCAGAGAGATTAAAGATTCACAATGTATTTTGGAATGATACCTTTGAGATTGTTGCTCTCCAATTGAAGTGCTAGAAGCTTGGGAAAATTCGTAATGGTTTTAGGTATGCTACTGTTAGGCCTATTTACACCGATATCCATAAGCAAAAGTTTGTTCAAATTACCTAATTGAGATGGTATGCTCCCAAACAATTTGTTATGAATTAAGTCAAGGTATTCTAGTTTCAACAACAACCCCAATTCAACTGGTATTTGCCCACTCACATCATTATCATACAAGTCGAACTCCAATAATTGAGTGAAATTTCCAAGAGATGGAGGGATATGACCACTTAGTAGGTTGTGTTCAAGGTAAAGAAATGATAGGATTTGAATGGAACCCAAAGTGGAAGGGATTGGACCATTGAAATGGTTGGTTCCAAGGTCAAGATAAGACATTCTTCTCACTGAACCCAATTCGGAAGGTACTGGACCAGTGAAATTGTTTTATTCAATCAGGAATTCTCGGAGAGAGGTGAAGTTGCAGAGAGAGGTTGGAATAATTTCGCCTAGATAATTATTGACGCTCAAGTCAAAACACTCCAATTCGACTAGATGAATAAACTTTGCTGGTATGGTTCCCATGAAGTTGTTCCATGAAAGCTTGTTCCATTTGAGGCATGTGAAATTACACAATGTTTTTGTAATCAATCCTCCTAAATTATTCTAGCTGAGATAAAGTATTCGCAATGCTTTAAGCCGCCCAAAATTGGGTGGAATT
>JASDQU010503591.1:50732-60908 GCA_032191745.1 Picea mariana
GCTTGTTTGTTTGTGGGTTTCAAGAGTTCCAAACTTATATGACACCAATTGACATAGCATGGGGCCATTCATGCCATCAACCCCATCTCCTACAATGTCAATAGTCATGATCATTGCTTCTATCGCTAGAATTATTCATGTATTGAGCCTTACAACATCTGAACTGATAACCAATATTTTTCATGGATCCAATTTAGATCATTTATCACTAGGGAAGGTGTTGGTGAAGGAAAGGATAGTGATAGAAGTTTCTTAGTGTAGATGTTTTTGACATAGAATTCACCAATTAACTTGTTTAGAGGTGAATATGGGTAATTAGAATAATAAGATGAAGGGGAACCTGGGTAGTGTTTACCTAATGCGAGTTGGTAAATAGTGATGATGTAGGCCTCATAGGGGAATGCATCACCAAAAAATGATAGAGATGATGACATGAATAGAATGTATGTAGTCATGGTTGAGAAGGATGTTGTAGTCTAAGGTTGTTGTCAATTATATGTTAAGGAAAATTCCTTCATATTCATATGGTCACCCATCAAATGATTATTCCTAGATCATGAATTCCCTAATAGTGTGGTAGTCTAACATAAGGGGTAGTCTAACACTATTGAATTTATTACACTATTATCTCTACATGTGGCCATGGATCATGTATTCGTTATCACTAATTGTAATCATTGCTACAGTCATATTCTTTATACTTTTATTGTATTAAAAGGTGTGATTAAGGTTGACCTAGTCAAACTTGATATGTAGGCTCAATAATTCTCTTGGGCTGCTAGTTCTTGTCTTGTGGGAACCAAATCTATAGAATGGTAATCTCTTTGTATTTTAAGATATAACGTGAGAATCGAAGAAACACCTGGTGCCTTGTGCTTGGGATATGGAGTATAGGCAACAAATAGAACTTTAAAATCGATAAAGAAGATGTGACAAAACCACCAAACAACAAGTGTTATCAGTTAAGGACATATCTGATATATATGTAGCAACAATTTGAAATGCTCAACAAAGACACACCAACACATCCATAAATTTCTTGCACCCACATAAGACATCAAAGATGAGATTAGAGTAAGAGAGATAACCTTCTATTGAATGATCAACCCCTTAAGCTATATCCTTTAAAAGGGGCACAAGATATCTCAATTATTATTTAAAAAATAAATAAATGTATGTCTGTTGAGTCATATCAAGAGTACAAATTCTCTTTGTTATCTCATCAAAAGTTGAAATTCTTACAGTAAATTCCTTGCATTATGAAGAACATGAATAATAATGATGTTACGTGACAAAGTCCGAAAAACATTCATGCTTAACCACCTTATCAAGAATCCTAGTGGCCTCCTCAATGTTTATTAATTCTTGCAAATATCATCCATTAATTTAGTAAATGTTACAACATTAGGATTGTATCCCTTGGACACCATCTCATCTAAAACATTGTAAGATTCCTCCCACCTATCTTCTTCACTACTTCAGTTTTTCATCCTCCAATTGCAAGTGAACCAAATTATTTACAACACCCATATCTTTTAAGATTCTACCCAATATTAGACTATCAATATAAACCCAAATGTCAACAATAATCATTGATCCAAGGAGTTCAAAAATAATTTTGACAGAAACACATTGGTATTCTATAAAATTGACACAATTTAATAGATAAACAAAATCTCATCTTCTTGAATATGCGCCCTCTCTAAAAAGATTAATTCATGTTAGTATCACATGATTTTCATAACTTTAAAGAGAGAGAGACCTTCGTTTTTTATTTTATTTTTATAACTTGGGACTTGAAAAGAAGTCTAGTTTAGTAAATCAAGGTGAAGGCCTTTAGAATTTGTAGATGTTCTTGGTGATTATTTACATATAAATTCTATTGTTCATGAGGAATAAAATCTCTCACTTGGATTGACTTTTAGAGAGTTATTATTGTTGAATGCATCACCTTAGCATGATCTTTAGTAATAATGTCAAATCTTCATAGTCATCTCGTTCAACATCCATATGGTGTCTTAGAAAGTGAAACTCTTAGTGGAAACCGCAAGACAAATAATTGGAACAACAATTCCACAAGTGACAACAATATTTCCCTACCATTTGTTCAAACCATTGTAGCACATTTTTGCAAAATCCAACAATGGATATATATAGAAATGAAAAACAATCAAGCACTAATGCTTGTTTGAAGGCCAGTGGATTTTGTTCTAATGCAAAAATGTTTAGTGTAGCCCTCAAAGGCCCACATAATATATGGCATGCATCCATATCAAGTAGAATTTTCTAACTAGATTATAACCATTGGTTGCACATAAAAATCACCATAACTTAAACATGTCATTTTCACTTCAAAGGTTAGGCCATCTCTTTGAGAAAAACATGAAATGAATATAATATTAGCATCATGGATTTCAATGCATACATAGTAGGCATTGAACATAGAAGTTTTATCTTTCCATATCATGATTATAATTGTTGTATTTGGATCACCACTATGTTGTTTCCTTATGGACCCATGTAGCATATAACTCCCACTTTTTACCCAATACCAATTGTTATGTTCTTAAGAAAGGAGATGAGCAAGTAACCCCAAAAAAATATAGTGGGTAATCCCATAAATTCACCCTTTTTTTCACGTGAGAGCTATTATAGAGACATTATCATAAACATGGATGACAATTTGGGAGAAATTGATATAGAAGATGGATTACAAGTGTCATTAATAGCTCTTACAATGTAGGAGATGAAATCTATCCCCTTTATGCCAATAGAGGCTTAGAAAGGTACTTAAAACAAAAGATATTGGTGTTTCTAAGAGAAAATTAATTTTCTTCATGTTAGTAACTTTGTACTTTCCAACTAAGAGAAATCATGAAGTTCCATTTCATGATATCATTAGTTTGTAATAGACATATGGGAAAAAATTGGTCCTATATCTCTTAATGCATGATTCTGCAAAATTGGTCCTTTGTTGTGACCTATTGGGTTTCCTATGATTCCAAAAACCTTAGTATCTCTACCCAATTTCTTTATCTTCTATTCGGTTATTAGATCCCTCAATACTAGTTGACCAGAAGTTGATTCCTTCCCTACTTCGAAGGAGCCAAATGTGATTTATCCACCAAACTTTGAGCAAATATTCCAGCTAATTATCCCTCTATTAGAAATAATTGATGCAATAATGGAAACTTGAGAGTGAGAAAACATTTGAAAACCCCAAGCCACAGTAACATTATGATTTGAAACTATGATCACAAATTCTTGATTTCGAGATTTATTTCTTAAAGTTGACATTTTACATTGTTTGAAAGTTGCAATAATTATTCCCTTTATTACTATGAAACACTAATCATTCTACTCATACATTTGAAATCTTAGTCATTCCTCTAGAACACACAATGAATTTTCCAAACATTTTCCCATTAAGCTCGAACTGTTACAAAACCATTCTCCGGATCCTGCTAAACTGAACCTGCATATAATTAAAACGCATACACTCAAATATTGCATATTGACAAAATCATGGCCAACTATAAGGACTGCAAGGTAACATGTATAGGTTGTAAATATGTAGTCTCTTTGTATGTGTTTCCTTCATATGATTATGGACAATTCTTAATTTGTAAAGGCGATTTAGATTCTTGCCTAATTTGAGAATTAAAATCTAGCATTACCACATCAACATTGTAACACTAAAATCATAGAGTTCTAATTATAGTAATTGTATCTGCACATATCCCTCTCTTAATCAAATAAATTCCATGCCTAGAATTTCTTGACTGGAATGTTCCCAGCCATATCCTTTGAAAATATTTTCATTAACTAATGATTCTTGTTATTAAAGTTAAATATTTGAGCATAAGATTTTTTTCCCAAAACAACAATCCTTAATGACACATGAAATGAGTTTCAACTTTGTCATTATTGACATTAATGCATCCCCTAAAATTGTTTGGAAGTGAATTTTTCTTGTTTAGTGGAGAATAATGTGAATGAATACAGAACCTAAGTAGAAAATGAACCACTGGAGGAAACACATGTTAACCATTAGGCCAACTCAAGTTATTAATCATCAAAATCCAAAAAAAAGTGAGTTTTAAAATTATCTACAAACTACAACTAACTACAACTAATTAGGTCATTTCATTTTGGATATCTTTCTTTTTCAGCATAGAGAATGTGTGCAATCAAAACAATTAAATATAAAATTTCAATAGTACTTAATACTAATATTACATGTCAAATATAAATGTATTCATACATACTAGATTTGGAAGGAGAGAAAACATCCAGCCTCTTAAAGCAGACTTATTTGGCATTTCTTGAGTCAATTTTTTTACATGCTTTACTTTAATGAGATTCACTTCCTATTCTTACAAGGTAAATTTTGTTCTTCCTTTTAGCCTCTTTATATTGGAAATCAACATGAATTTAGAACACAAATTTAGGATAGGATCGAGAGATGTTAGACCTTGACAATTTCATCTTCAAAAGCTCGATGACAATTCACTGAGATATTTGATCATTTGGATTATGTTGAGAAATGTTCTCCATGAACAATCTGGTAACTACCCTATTCCTCATGACATCCTTCAACAACTCCTGGAGCCTTACAAAGAACATTTGCGATATACTTAAAGTCATTCTGCAACAAGTCTCTATATGGCCCCTCAACAAGACGCTTGGTCTTGAACTCAAGATCAGTGGAACTGATATTTGAACATGTGAAAGGAATCTCAAAGTTAAGACTATTCTAATATCAAATATAAGTATAATGTTACACACTTGAACTGATAGCAATGGATGTAAAGCTCTCAACTAATTTTGATCACAAATTCTTGATTTCAAGGACATCATTTTTATTTTTATTTTAAATAAATATATGTCATCACTATTGCAACGAATGTAAAGATTCTTGTGATGAATTAGCTATACTATCGGCAAATGTTTTTCGTCAATAATATAGATAATTCATTTCAATAATCTTTACCTTCATCGCTCTTGCGATGATATCCCTTCTTTGTCTCTCTTGCGATGATATCCCTTCTTTGTCTCTCTTGGGATGATATCCCTTCTTTTTCTCTCTTGTGACGATATCATTTCTTTGTTGCTCTTGCGAATATATCCCTTCTTTTTCACTCTTGTGATGATATCCCTTCTTTGTCTCTCTTGTGATGATATACCTTCTTTATTTCTCATACGACATCAACTGTTGGTCGTCTTTATTACGACGACCAACATTGGTCGTCGGGCTTGCGACAAATTCCTTGGGTTGTCGCTCTTGCAATGATTTTTCATGTTTGTTTCACTTGCTATGAAACATGAAGTGACGTTTGGGAGACCCAAGATTCATTGAAATATCCAAGACATAACGTTTCAAGAGCATCAAAAGAGTTGTCATAAAATGACCCAAATTTACTAGTGCCTTCTCCTACAATTTCACTTTGCAATCTATCAAAGCTACCTTTAAAATATTTTGCTTAGTCCTCTTCCTAAAATTTTGTGAATTTTAAATATATACCTTTGATTTTCCCTCCTTGGCCTATCCATCAGGCCCATTTCCTCAACGGTTTCTTTAAGTATTTGTAACAACCCTCCGTTATGCCTAAGAAAAAGTGAATCACAAAGGTAATTTTTTTTTTTTTGTATTAAGAAATTAACATCAACACGTGATCGTAACATCACATAACCAAAAACATCATAAGTAAAATAAGTACCAACTACTCATTATGGAATCAACGACGACGCATTCAACATGTCAATGAAGGATAGCGACACATATAAATAGCATAGCAGATTAGCACATCATAATATCTTGAAGCAATTTACAACAACATTCATTCAAATAATGAATATAAAAAGACTACCCACCCAACCTAACCTACAAGGTTAGGACCTCCAGGACACATAAGCAACACTAAATCCTAGTTTCCAATTTATTTTAACCATTTAAGGTCTCAGGGATGATGACTATTCTGAGGAACAAGGAGGTGTCTACATCCCACTAACAAACAAGTCCAACAACAAACTAGATCAATCCATCAATCCTATTCATGAATTAACCATGGCGTAAGGGTAATCATTATCATTATCAATCATACATCAACATTTAAATATTCGTTGCACACGAGAGTGAACAATTCTAGAACAATCACACGTCAACTTAAGTAATGGTGTAAGAGAAAACTAGTCACTAAATTAGTCATATATCTAATAAGTTCATGACACAAGATTAATTAGAAACTTATCATGACACAAGAGTGATCAACATTAAATTCAAGGTGCAATATAATGATGAAGAAATCACATGCCCACTTAAATTAAGTCGTGAAAGTAATTTTATGACTAAACTAATCATGCATTACCATTATTGCAAGGCACGCGAGTAATCAAAGATAAATCATTGTACTTCCATCATTATTACAATGTGCAAACAATCCAACTAATTAATCACAACACAATCAATGGTGCAAGGTGATTTATTCATTTAATTTTTATGGCACCAAAAGTAACTGCAGACAAGTCCATCCACACATAGATATATATCATAGCGCAAGCAATTATCAATTAAATTAAGGCACAGACGAAATAATCAGTTAAACCATCCAGTATCAACATTAATTCAATGGCGCCAGGGAACTCATTACTTAGTCATTACTCATCCACAAATTTTCATAGTGCAAGATGTCCAATGTCTAAGCAATCATTCATTACATCACATTTCCCTTGCGCACAAGAAGTCTACTATTTAAAACCATCATTTACACATCAACATTAAGATAATTTACATCCTACTTATGTTTCCATATAAGGTTGTCAGTGAAGTTCATGTCTTATCTAATAATCCAATTTAGAGTTCAAGGCTGGCTTATAATTCCTTACAACAATTTAAGAAGACCCAATAATAAGTAAATAAATAGTTCAAGGGTCAACTTACAATTCCATGTAAGGAATTCTAAGGAGGACCCCACTGAATTTATCCTTGAACAAGGTCTTCAATGCTAAGTTTTAAAAACCCAAAACCCACATTACGACAAAAGTTTGAGTGAGGACAATTATTTTCATTGGCAAAAATTAAAGTGGCAGTGATAATTAAATGTTCATACTTATTTTAAAAAAGGGTTGATATCTTCTAGAGGTACATGCTTCACTTGTTTACGTTACAAGAACATCAACTTAGCATGAAAAGGTAGAGCATTTTGATTATTTTAATAAGTGACGAGATATGATTTTCTAAAATAAAAGAAAAAGAAACCCTTGTATTAGAGATTACTCCTAAAAGATGAACTGAAGGACACATTTAATTTTTTTTGAAACAATAAGGATGGATAGATACATCATACTGATAAGACTATATAAATTCAACCTAAGTCAAGAGGAAGGATATCGTTGGGATGGGAGTGTTGGGCCAATACTCAGATTGATTTTTCCACTTGTTCACGGCAGGATTTTCTCTGGGAAAATATAAATTTTCTTCCAGGAAACTCCAAGGGGTAATGATCCATGCATACACTAAGGTATTAACTATGAAGATTTTTTTGTTGTCAAAAAATTCCAAGGATAAATCCCCACAAAAATTCCATGATCCAAGGGAAAGTAAAATGCTAGGTACTCTGGCAAAACACAGAGAAGAATAACAAGGAAGGATGGGTGATAGTCCAAGCCAAAATATGGATCCAAGGGAAAGAAAATCATTGGGTAATCTAGAAAAATGTAGAGAATAATAAAAAGGAAGGCTGGGTGACAGTCCAAGCCAAAATGTGGATCCAAGGGCAAGTAAATCGTTGGGTAATATGTAAAAACATAGAGATACTTGCCTTGGAAAATTGTTGAGGGAAAGGGATGAAAGAACAAGGATTCTTTCCATTGAAACTCATTGAGGGAAGAGATGAAAACACAAAGATGATTCTAGAAAGTACTGCCAATGAATAAGGAGGTAAATCACCGAGGTTTAAGGGATAAATCTCACTTCGAAAGGTGCGGCACCATAAAACGCAGATAACAAGAAACATTTTTTTAGGGGGGGCAAGGGTTTGAAGTGAAAAACGTAGAGGTAACTTGTACAACTCATGGAGCAATTCACAGAGAATAAGAATGATTTCAGGGGTTGTAATCCTCTAAACAACAAAGGAATAGGGTAAAATACAATCGATGGGAAAGTTGATTCAACCCAAAGTTGAATTTCCTTATCAATTTGCAGTGGATAAATTAAAAATCACTGGAGAAATAAATGATTGTAGGGCTTTCAATCCTCCAAACAACAATGCACAGGATAAACTACAACCGTTGAGCAAGTGAAATCAACACTGAGTTTTGTTCTCAGGGAATGGAATCTGAATTGAAAACACCAGGGTTATTCATTCTTCAAGGTTTCAAGGTATTCGATTCCAATAAATCTACCAAGACTTGTCAATTTCAAGTTTATAATTACTATCAGTTTAAGGTGAATTTCAAGAACTCTATTATACAGATGAAGAACCATTTTATTCAACATACATTTTACAAAACCTCGGGAAAAAACATATTCTAATGACATCTCACAAAAAAAGAAGACGAGTCGGAGCCAATGTCCAATCAATGAAGTTAAATATTTTACATCCTAAATTTGAATTCAATACAATAATTGATGAAATACCATATCCGTCAACATGAATTTGAAGAGGTACTCCCACGCTTGTGCTTCATCTAGCTCCCCGCTTGCTAACCATGAAGACTTCACTGGTACCTCCCATCCATTGCTACAGGTACTCTTCTTCCCCTTTAGCCCCCCGAGCCGCAAAGGGGCCATGCACAACCACAACCATAATACTCTAGCTCCCAACTCACCTTACCAGGTAGTGCTACCACTCTCTTTCTCGAGCTAGGTATCCCAACTCTCACAAGTAAAATCAATCAAAGAAATTCTGACAACATAACTTTACTCATACCAATCATGATCCATTCCTCTTCTCATCCATTTCTTTTATAGAATTTTTCTTAGTGACCACTTTCCATTTGCACATTTAATTATTTTTATTAAAAAATGATTACGAATTACTCCCCCCATACACTTACCACCCATTCCCTTAGCTGCACCAATAAATTCATCATTTAATTTAATTAAATGTCAATTTCCCTCACCCATCCTAAAATTGTTCCTAAAATCACTCCTAGTTGTCCCTTTATTCCCTCTATTTCCTTTTTAAAGACTGACACCTTTCTAAAACTTAGTTGTGTTTAATTTAGGAAATTTCTTTAGTTATACTAGACTAGGTTCCTTTCTATGCTTCCACATTCCTTTTTACATTTATTTCCTTTCTTATCTTAGTTCCAATTTGGTATTCTTTTGCAGACATTTATATAATCAAATCTTTAGATATTAATTTTTACTCTTTCAATTCCTAACTTGTTTTTTCTTCATCCCCACCATTTATTAAATTTATAATTTAATTTTAGTCTTCTTACCCACTTTAGACTTAGGCTCAAAATTTTAAACTAGGCTTAGAATTTTTTAGGAGATTTTATAATTAATAAAAAATACCCATTTAATAATCATTTTAAGTCTGACAATGTCAAAAAAAATTATTGTTATTTAGGAACCTAGGTTCGTTGACTCACCTTTATTAAAAATCGCAATGTGACCTTCAAGATGCACTCCATGCTCCAAGGGTTCCACTCACCTTTATTCAATTTTTATTGATGCGACGTTCCCTTCAAGACGCAATACGTGCTCCAAGGGTGACACGTGCCTTTGACTAGTTTTGGTAGTTGTCTAACCCTTGGAGTCAATACTCCATCATGTGACCTTGTGAGAGACTAAGGGCCTCTAAGGAATAATGACCATGCCTTATTGCGCGCCCCTTAGAATCTTCATGAGAGATTGTCTTAGTCTTCCCTCATGACATTGTGGATCTCCTGAACCAGGTAATCATTAACCTACAATTCGAGGCACGACAAGAGTGTTAGTAGGCTATGGTAGGTCTACTGCCACACCTCTCTCTCAATATGTGGTTGTTGTTCATGGCCCCTTTACTCCTTATGTGAGTCTGATTAACAAGAAATCGTGAGCGCGCATCCATCAATGAAACACTATCAATGATCCATAAACAACATCATAATATACCTGATCATATGTCACATATGCATAAAATAAAATACACAATACCAATACAGTCCACTCCCCGACTTGATCCA